>JADANM010005443.1:8321107-8335459 GCA_026213755.1 Eurema hecabe
ATTAAACCAAGCACAAAAAATAAAATGTGATTTACATGTACCATAGATTTAGCGTACTGAAGTCAAATTGTAGGAGGACATTCGACTGTCGACAGCCGTAGGGTGCGGACGTGCCTGAACAATGATATACATGTGTCAGTACAATGTATACTTAGTATTGCTTATTAGTGTTTGCGTGCATTTTCCAATATATCATCGAACAAGAATATTCGTTTTCCCTCCTCTTATACAAAACATTTTTTGGTCTATTAAAAAAACTCATTATCTGCAAGACATTTACTTAAAAATAGACAGTTAAATACAAATGAAACTTCTTAAATAAACACTATCTAGTAAATGTAAACAAAAATCACTAGCTCAACCCAAATGCGTATCTATAACGCCGCATGCATCGAAGTAAATTCAATAGGCCGGCACTAAAACATCAGTGCAATGCTATAAACAATCTGATACATAACTAACTACATATGAAGGCATTAGTCACCCGTGTGCCGATGAATTAGACTTGCGGAGTTGATTTACAAACTGCGGTAGTCATAGAATAATAACACCTATGACCCCAGTATGAGCACGCAAAGTGAAGCCATTTTAATATAGACAATTTAGTCTTATTATATAGATCGTGTGTTTTTCGTAGATTTCTATTTTTCAACATACATACATAGGTGAGATTGTGATCGTGTCAGTAAGGTTTCCTCCACTCTCGTATTTTATCTAAATAATTACTTGTTTGAAGTGTCTGTATTGCAAGTATGTAAACCATAAACCTCAAACAAGGCATAATGAATCACCAATCGCTTGTCTATGGCTCGTGTCGTTTAATCTCGGCCAAATTAATAATGTATTGAGTCGGGGCAGGTAGCGCGCCTGCACTTCCAAACGAGCTCTGTTCTACTTGGTTGCTTTGCTAATTACTTCATTATATTTTATCTTAATTATAAGTAATAAGTATAAGTAGTATGTATAATAAGTATAAGTATTAAGTAATATCCTACTAATCCTACTAATATTATCTAAAACTTCTTATTGGATTTGTGTGGAATTTTTCAATCAATCTAATCTTTGTGTGTGCAAGAAAGAACATTCATTGTTGACCAAATTACATGTGCGTTAGAAGAATACACAAAAAAATTACAGAAAAATTTAAGGAGGCACAATGTTGATCTATAATAGGGTACTTACTCAGCATATGCTGAAACTGTGAATTGGGTATTAACAGCTCCTACGTTTATATTCAGTGCCTTCTAAACAACCTTACACTGATTTGGAGTTATTATATCAGTTTAAAAGCAAACTGCCTTTTAAAACATATAAGTTTTATGATATAACTAGCTGTGTACCGCGGATTTACCCGCGTAGTTCCCGTTCCCGGGGCAATACCGGGACGTAAGCTAGCCTATCTTTTAAGTTGGATTAAACTGCACACGGTGTGCAAATTTAATTTATAATTGATTCAGTAGTTTAGGAGTCAATCGCGGACAAACAACGTGACACGTAATTAATATATATTTAGGTTTAATAAAATTGTCCGGTCAAACTGAACAAATATATTATATATCCTATATAAAGTCCCATGTGGAACGGGCCCTTAAACTAAAGACGTCTTGAAAGTTCAAGACTTAGTGCCTCACAGTCACACGACTTAAGGCCACGAGCACACAGCGCTTGAAAACGCCTAGTTTAATTAAGTGCTCGACACATGTTCGAGTTGTATTTAATTTGGAGAGCTTCCCGAACTTTGTTGGGGCTTTTTAAATTTTAATTAGCGATTTGAGTAGTTGTTAGGTTTTGATAGAATTTCTGAGTGGAGGCAAGCGATTTTTGGTATCATCTGATGGAATAATCACCACCTGGTTTGTGGTGGTGGAGCTTTACTACGTTTGAGTGACCAGTGGCTCCAGCGTAATACTAAAAAGTGACATCTAATATTGGCCTTATCTCCCTAAAGATATCCTTGCTTTTAGTCTTCCCTTTATTGTCTGAAATGTCTGACATGCAGGCTAAACTTGACGACCTACGGATGGAGGCAGCAAAGACGGGACTTAAAATCAACACCAGAAAGACCCAGGAAATGAGGTGCGGGTCGACTATCTCAGCACCGTTGATCATCGACACAGAAGCAGTCGAACGCGTACCTTTATTTACCTATCTCGGGAGCTGCGTGACAGAGAGTGGAGGAACCGAAGAAGACGTCACCTCGAGGATCGCCAAAGCACGGGCAACCTTCGCGCAACTTCGACCCGTATGGCAATCACGGAAGTTGACTCGGAGAGTCAAGCTCAAAATATTCCGGTCCAATGTGAAAACCGTATTGTTATATGGGTCCGAGACGTGGAAGGTCACCAAAACCATTTCGCATAAACTCCAGGTCTTTGTGAACCGATGTCTTCGCAGAATCCTTGGTATACGTTGGCCGGATACGATTCCTAACGCACTCCTCTGGGAGCGATGCCAGGAAGTCCCGATAGATCGTCAGATCAAGCGCCGCAAATGGAACTGGATTGGCCACACCCTCCGAAGGGATCCAACACATATTCCCAAACAAGCCATGGACTGGAATCCCCAAAGAAAACGCAGACGTGGCCGCCCAAAACAGACCTGGCGGCGTACTATCATCGATGAAGCGAAAGCATCGGCAAGACCTGGAGTGAGGTGAAGCGAGCTGCCCAGGACAGACCGGGATGGCGACGCACTGTGGACGCCCTCTGCCCCAGCTAGGGGATATAGGACCTTAAGTCAAGTTATTGTCTGAAGCAATATATTTGATAGCTACGTGAACCTCCACCGCTGTAACAGAAAAATCAGTACTGTCAGAATTTTAATACTTTTTAATCAAAATTACGTTTATAAATCCACTTTTTTATACATTTATTATACTATAATCCGTGTTTACGTAAATGGTTCTATAATCCTCAGGCTCGATTTTAGTAATTTACAAAGAAAAACATTTTTATTAATAATAAACTAACCAGTAGACCATAAAACTGATCTCACAATCAGTAGTCATAAGGCATCGCAAAAGTATTGAAACCAGCCAATTTGGAAAGTAGGAATTGGTCGGATCGTTCAGAAAAGGTGGTATAAATTTATTCATGATACAATCTAACTGCATGTACTAGCAACATCGCTTTACAACCAACGACACGACATCGGTTAAGATATCTGTGGCCCTCGACAACTGACATTAATCGAATAGAATACAATTGGGTTGACAGTTAATATAAAACAACAAATTGACAATAACAATTGTTTTGACATTTGGTGAAGTAGATAGAAAGTTATATTATTTGGTTTGTTTGTTTGAGAGAAAGAACGATTTTAATAAATCTGAAAATACTCACTTCTCATATTTAACAAACTGAGTCAACAAACCTGGCTACACTCAGAACAGAAAGGTTTTTAGTTTATATAAAGTAATAATTTTAAATATGTCTACAAGTAGGTAACCTATGTGACTAAAAATAATTTATATTTAACTTAAACTGAAAGTCTACTAAATATTTAAATTGATCTTAAGTAAGAAAGTATCAAGTATTTATCAAATTAGATCTTTTTCCAAATCACAGCCAAAGTCGTGAGCTATAAACAGCTTAACAAGTCCTTCAATTCCAAACTGAATGCGGGCAAGTCCGACGGAAGTTTCGTAAACTAAGTTTTTTCGCATTAGACGCTGATTTCAAAGTTCGGTATTGTCGCCCCTACGGAATCTCTTCAGAGATGCAATTATACCCTTTTGTTATAATTCAGTTTGCAGTTTGCTATAGAATTGTGGAGTTGTGTCCGATAGATATAGTACGAACAAATTTTACGACGACCGCTTGGCGCAGTGGTTGCACAACTGCTTTCTGCGCCAACCATCGTGGGTTCCATCCTCACACCGGAAAAATATATGTACAATTTACATTTGTATTTTTCTGGGGTGTGGGGGTTGCTTTATATTGTATGTATGTATTAACAAAAGAAAAGTATGTGTATGTAATAAATCCGTTATCTAGTTGCCAAAACACAAGCTCTGCTTAGCGAGGGATTAGATTGCGATGTATCAATGTCCCGAAATGTATTATTGTATAATTTTAAGTCAAATGTACCTTTCTTTTTTTACAGATATATTAATCTCTTGATAATTTCCTACCCAATAACAATTAGATACTACATTGACACTCTCTATTAAACCTCAAAACAAGGCACATTTTCCACTCAAAAAAAGTATATAACCGTAAATTGACATTCACAGCACTCATTAACACCGCTGAAGTAACCAATGGCCTTGCACCGAGCTTTGAATAACAAAATATCGAACGACAAACAGTAATTATGCAAACAGTGCCGGCAAATATTCCACATTCACTCACGGAATATTAATCCGCGCTGCGCCTGATTAAACATGTCCGCCGTGCCCCGGATACTTTTTATCCCCATTGAGAGATGTTTACTTTGGTTACTGTGCTAATTGTTTATTATTTTTGTTTATGGGTAGGTATGAAATAAGCCCGGAAGGGTTGTGATGTTGTTCTTGTCTAATTTTGGGTTCAAATATTTAAGCTGTTGCCATTGTTCGTTCCCGAACTCCTGTAGCGCATCCCTTTTTTTCCTTTCCGTTTTTCCTACCTTTAAACACCAGCAACATATTCAGTCCATGGGTGAAAAGACCTACAGAAATTCGTGGTCACATAAAAAATAACATAAATAAACTCCTTACCTTAACTAGGTTTAACGTGAAATTTGAGAATTTTTATTTTTAACTAGCCGTGTCAGCGACTTCGCCCGCGTAGAAAAGTGACTTTGGGCAGCATTTTTGAAAATGCCTAATCCGCGCCAACAGACGTTCAGCGAGTTCAACGTGATTCTTTAAATTGCCATCACTTTTTTATTTATCAACCGATTGAGATGAATTAAACACTAAATGTTAAGTGAAGCTTACCACAATATATCATTGTAAACCCCATCTAGATGGGATAAGCCGTTTCTGAGATTAGCGTGCACAAACAGCCAAAAAATTCAAAAATCATTGTTTTGGGTTCTATTGCGTTAATAAAAGTCTCCTATAATATTTTTTCTCATATATCTTCCATGTACAGACAGCGACTCGTTACGTTTTATTATATGTATAGATTAAAGTTTCTTAAAATATATATTCACAAGATAAACCAACTCAGGACTAAGTTCAGTCATAACTCCAACTGATTTCGGCTAAGTTTCATTATCTTCCGCACGGGCTTAGAGACATATGAGCGTGGCAACTAGAACCGACCTTGTTCTATCATACCCATATCATCTAACACCAAAAAAATTTAGTTTAAAAGTACCTTGTAAATAGAAGGAATTTTACGTACTACAATCAACTAATCTCAGTTTTACTGTAGAGTTTTTATTCCTGTAGAAATACTCGGGTAAATACTGGGGTACTCTCCTACGTCATCCATAGTCTAATCTAATTGATAAAAGGGCTTTGCGTCACGGTGCACAGAGAAAAACCAATGGTTTTAAGTCGATAGTAGCATCATTCCGTGCAAGTCTGATATAACCGCTTCCTGTCTTGATGAGAGCATGCTAAATATCATCCAAATCGTTTCAGAGTTACGAGCATTCATTTATGTTATAAGTAGGATTTCTTGGAGAATCCCTCTTATCTTTATAAAAAAATTACTTTGATGAAAAGCCGAAGTCTCCTCTTACTCTTCCCCACTTCATAAAAAGAAGTAGCTCATCTCAAATATGTTCCTCGTTTCTTTCCAAAGATATTAGTCATTAGAAGCAACGTAATTTGCGGGCGCCAAGTTTAATAGCGAAAGTTTGAATTGAAGCTTGCAAAGAAAGAAAACGTGATTATACCAGGAATCGTGCGAGCGTGCAACCTTATCAGCAAGACGTGTTTCTTCGTGTACTTTTTAATTGATTGACTTATTTCTTTATCCATTACTGGATATTCCATTTTTCTAGTTCTATATCTATAACTATATCCACGTGTACCGACTCAAACCCAAATGGAATAGGGATACGGGTATCTCTAGAATCTTCCGTAGCCTACTGCGGCTTCACACAGATATAGCTCTTATTCCTTTTAGTTTTAAAGTTTACTATGATATTAATGAAGGACGAAAGTGAAGTACTCAGCTTTTGTTTACCGTATTTATAAAAACACCAAATTCCGTCTTACTTGGACAAAACTATTTGCATTACTTACTTCACAATACTTCTTATATACGATATACCTTCTTCTAAGTCGTTGTCATGCAATGGTCGATGTTATATTTTCAATTGTATGTTCTTATTTTAAAAAGAGCGATTATCAGAGTCTCTTGCCGGTTCTTCTTTGTAGAAACTGCCTTCCGAACCGGTGGTAAATGTTTTGTAATACCATGACGATTCAAAAGTGTTACTATAGGTAGCCTAATTGAATAACAATACTTTTGACTTTGACTTTGACTTTCACTTTAAGTGGGGAAATCCATGAAAACGACCATGGGCTATTTCGGACTTCTTCCGACCAACCCCACTGTGTTCCGTCTTACAGCGGGTAGGGGTCACGGGTACCTTCGCAGACTTCCACGACCCTTACAGAGCCTTAAGAATATTAGGTATACGTTAAAGAAAATTCAGAACTCATTAAAACAGGACCTTGACACGATATACGTTAATTAAAATTGCAATACATAGGATCATAAAAACGTCTCATTATAGAATAAAGATAAATAGGACATTAGAAACAAAGGCAATTCGAACAAAAGATATTCAGTGTGTCTTCGTGAGCGCTCTCCCGAAATTAGCACGTATATTTTACGGACGAAAGACACTGAAAACTTTTTAATAACATTTAATATTAAATGTTTCTTTGTGAGATTGAGATGGAAGAATTTCCTTGTACAGTCGAACAGATGTATGACTTAGTGACTTGACTAATATTATAAATATGAAAGTAGGGGTGTTTGTCTTCCCCGAGGAGGAGGCGGTATCCGTAACGGCATTTTCCACCGTCAAAAAAAGTGTAAACACCGTGGGTGTTTGTACGCTGTCATACAAAAACTATGGTGAAATTTTGTACACATATTCATGGTGGGTATCAGAATGTACATGGGCTACTTTTTATTTCCGATTTAAGCCGGATTGCATAATAATTCAATATTCTTAGTTTTACATAATACTAGCGATCCTTTCCGACTTCGCGTGATGCACGTAGGTAGGACCGACTGGGTGTCAGACAGAACTGCCTGTTCAAATGTCACTGTGTTCCGGCCTGAAGGGCACTGCAGCCAGCGAGATTACTGGCCGCATGAGTCTTCCATAACCAATGCAATGCTACCCGGAACTTTTGAAGAAAACAAAGCAACTCAAAACTTGTTTATAATATCAATGATGATTTGAAACGTTCGCAAAATTGTAGGACTTTTAAAAACAAAGCGTCACTATAGCTACAAAAATAAAAATCAAGTAAAGGGCAATATAATCAAATTTTATTTTAACAAAAAAGTGTAATTGGTAAAGCAAAACACGACTAGCTATCTGGTTAATAAAGACTCGGATCGCATTAGCGTATACACGGCGGCCATCTTGTTTAGAAGTTTCTAGAGATCCCTTCGAAATAATCTAACTTTATACGTGCGATTAATTTTGGTTTAGAAAGAGAGCACCTGATAAAAACGGCTTGATAAAGCGTTCTCTCTTTCGCACGATTTATTTTCTTTGTTCCTTTATTTTTTTAATACCTACTATATAAAAAAAGAAAGAAATAAAGGAATGGAAATAAAATTAATATTTATATAAAGGTTAGTCTCCACATAGAAATTCTAAGCTCTTCTCCGAATGTAATCGTCATGGGTATAAAATAATTATACCGCTTATCGAGTTATGGAATTTAAGCCCTTCTTATAATAAATTAAAATTGTTTCGAAACAATATCAAAAAGTCTGACAAAAACTGACGATTTTGATTAGTTTAGTCAAAAACGGCATAGATTGTTCGCTTTTTGATCACTTTAAGAATGTAATCAAACGTCAAATTTAAACATAAATTTGTTTATTTATACAATATTTTTAATATTCGTGATAATATTAAAGTGTAGTAGTGTAAGCGTGAGTGTTATAATTATTATATGTTGTATTTTTATGAGTATAGACGTATAGACGTCTTTACTTGTCACCTCCTCACCCACCAGGCCACACCGCAATAAATCTTCTTTTATATTTTTCTTATTAGTTTTCATGACACTTTTTTAGCTAATAATACAAATAAATACTTACGGAACCGCTGAACGAAGAATAGTTTCAGACATTGATTCTTTTACATTGCTAGTTCGTAATTGGATGCATACAGATTGCATTTTGGCGCCGATACGACCCGATGTTGCCATTATATTAATTTAAATGCTGCTGTTTTGCCAGTTTGAAAATACTCGTTTAAAATTATATCGCAAATACCTTAAAACTTTCATGAATTTATTTAAAATTTTATTTGACAGATATCTGTGGTAGTTCAAATTTGTAATTTTATTTGAACGAAAAATTATATTATTTGTCAGCAAATAAAAAATACGAAACAGTAAAAATGTGTCATTCGCACAAGCATCGTAATTATTAAACAGTATTTTTCATTTACATTTTAACGTTTCATATTTAACACAAAGTGACATTATCAGCTTTTGCTGTAAAAAATTAAACATTTCAACTAAACTTTGCTTAAAATAGGAATGCTAAGTGTGCGCTTAAATTGTATGGCCTAGCATGAATGAGGGCTTAGGTCAAAGGAAGCTTGGACATACGGACAAACAAGCTGAATTTAATCGCTATAAATAGGTTATATTGCATTATCGCCCATATGATTATTTATATAAGACAAAGAAAAATATATCTTTATTCAACTAGGCAACATATAATCAGACTTAAATTGTCAAAGTATTTATTTATTTATTTATTTATCATTTCATCTTAAAAGCTAACAGGTGTTACACCCAAAACACTTACAAGATTAATTTACAGTCAATTAATTAATGTTAATTTTTTAATAAGTAGTCAAATTTTACAAAATAATATTGCTTGGACAGGAATGCTTACTATCTACACTTGCTGTATCGTATTCTTTTTATAGTAATTCTCCGCCCTATCTTAAAATGTTTGTATAACCACAATTATTTCTAATTTGTAAAGTTTGTGTGCGAAATATAATCAGATCTACCAGTACCAGTCTACTAAAAAGGCTTGCTCTTTCCGTATATGAAATCCTATTCCTTTTTTATAAATTTTAAAATTCTAATTACATCAACATAATATTTGAATGCAGATTTCTGGATGTGGTTGTGTCCCTTATAAGTACCAAGCAGAAGAATAATTTAACTAAGTAATAATCATCAAATATACAATTACTAGGTAGTAAGACATACATACGTAAAGTATGCTATACTCTGTAGCTAGCCCCAAGTTTATAAAAGTATTAAAATTGCAGCGGCCCCGCTCGCAATTTGACTCGTATGTTTTCAGATGCACGATAGCCAGGTAGCCAGATCTAACACACAGATAGGCTGTATCGCTGTAACGCTGCCGGACTGTGATCACCACACTTTGTGAATAATCTGTACTATTCATTTATTTTTATTCATACCTCTAGTCTACACTAAATATATTATAGGGAAGAAGCTAATTGCTTTGAAACTACTCGACAAATTTGAATGAAATTTAGACGTATGTACACTCAGTCTCGAAGAAATATTATAACAACACAACATTTTGTGTCGATTTGGATAGCTTCGAAGTAATTTTAAACCGGGCAACTCATTTTGCTTGCCTTTAATCTATTATATTATAAAAAATAAAGTTTGTGTGTTTGTTGAATTGTAAGGGCTAATCTCGGGATCTACTGAACCGATTTTAAAAATTCTTTCACCAATAGAAAGCCAAATTATTGCTGAGTGACCTAGGCTATATGAAAAAGGATTGTTAACATTATGCCCAACGTAGTGGGCACGGATCAGCTAGTATAATATAATCTAGAAAAAAGGTTTTAAGAGCTACTGAAAATTACCATTGGGGCTGAGTCACATTCCTTTTCTTATGTAACACTGCCTTTTTTCTATTCTTCTACGTGTATTTGTTATTTGTTTACTTGTTAAGTGTTTATTGTTATATCTTTTTTCTAATGCTCTCTAGAATAAATGCTTCTCTATTGTTTTCTTTTAAAAAAAAATTATCCTGTTTTTTTCAATAAATGATGGTCACCAACATAGCGTGTTTTATCCGTATTAATATAGCGTGTCGTTCGCCCGCGAGTGTGCGATACCATACGCCCTTTGTTAATTAATTCATTTACTTGCTCGCCCGCATATCGCTGAATATATCCCTAAATAGCTTTAACATTACATTAAAAGAGTAAGTCACTGTTATCATAGGTAATAATATAATAATAATAATATATAATATATATAATAATATCATATATAACATATCGTAATGTAAGCTATCGCTAATTTTGAACATAAAAAACCCTGGTTTAATATATTATATGTATTGTTGATGAAAAAAGTTCTTTAAGTATTTTTGCTATCACTACATGTTATAAAACAAAGTCGCTTTCTCTGTACTTATATCCCTATGTATGAATATATCTTTAAAACTACTCGACCGATTCTCATATTTTAATAGATAGAATGATTCGGAGTGTATATTGTATTATTCATGCAAATTGTTTAATCAGATAGAGTGATTCAAGAGAAAGGTTTATGTGTATATGATACATGCATAGATGCGGCCTTTTTTATGATTGTATATTTTCATGTGAAAATTTTACCTACCTGACTACGGTTCTTGAGATACAGCCTGGTGACAGGCGAACGGACGGACGTTTAGTGGATTCTTATTAAAAGAGTCCTTAATCACAAAACAAAGGTACAAAACCCTAAAAACTGCTGCTATTTTGATGCTGTTTAACACCTAGAGTAGTTCTTAAAACATGTGCAAATACATATATAATATATATAATAAATACCCAGCATCCCATACCTAGATGTGACAAAAATAAAACAAAATAATAAGAAAAATACTTTCCCTAATAACAACCAAAGAATTCTTACATTCTTTAATCGACAGAATATAACGTATGACAGTCGAAATAATTCACAGATAACATCGTCTAATAGATTCTTACAGCGTTGATATATTTCTTACAAGATAAAACGCCGAATAAAATATGTCGCTATGCGGGCGAGACGTGATACATAGGAGAGGCGATTTATTTCAGCCGGGTTATAATCAATTTGTTCTATTTTGAGATATTAACTTCTTTACAAAACCTGATATATGGCAGTTACCTATTTTATCTATACTAATATTTTAAATGTGAAAGTAACTCTGTTTGTCTGTCTATCCTTCCATCACGCTAAAACTACGGAACCGAACCTAAACTACTGAAACTACTGGATTAAAAAAAAAAACAAATTACGTTCTAATGAACGTAATTTGTTTTTTTTTTTTAAATTAATCCCTAAAAGGTTTCGCGAGGGGTTGAAATTTTTTTTAATTTTACGCTTTCACGGCTAAACCGTTGAACCAATTGTAATGAAATTTGGTACACCGATCGTCTAGAGCCTGAGATAAAACATTGGCTACTTTTTAACTGGAAAAAGGGTTATAAGGTCACGCGTAGCCCCGCCATATAAGTCCACGCGGACAACGGAGTCGCGGGCAACAGCTAGTATGTTATATTTTATCTATAACTGGCCCAACGCGACTTCGTCCACCTTATACATATCCTACCCGAAACCTTATACATCCAGGAATATTCTAAAAAAACAATTATTTAATTCAGTTCACATTTTGCGATTCATTTCAAAATCTAAGATTCTAAGATAATTTTCTTAGTTATTATATTTTTAATATCAATGATTCAGAACGCTTATTTTAATACTTGTATTATAGCAACTAGATGATAAATAATTTATTTATTTGTTCATTTATTGAGTACAACCACATCATAATTAATTCAATATACACAAACAATTACAGGATGTACATAATTTAGGCCGAAAGGCTTTATTTATTTATTTATTTATTTATTTACCCTTTTTTACACTTAAGAAACTTATATACTAGACAAATAAATTAAATTTAGGTGTAAAAGGCGGCCTTATCACTTAAAGTGATTTCTTCCAGGCAACCCAAAAATACAAGAATTAAAATAAAAAAAAGAAAGGAAGGGTAGATGAAAGGCTTTACTCCTTTAATACTAGAGGACGATTATATATTTTTTTAATTAGAGTTTTTTTGTTGAAAAATAAGAATTAAGAACCTATTCGGAACCGAAAACTTGAGAATCTGTAAAAATCTACATATTAAAATATATTCCAACTCGCTCCTACTTATGACTTGCGCCGTAAACCAAACCGCTATATGCTACTATAATACTCCTACAATAGATAGGAGTCCATGAAATTCGCAGCTAATGAGATTATTCTTACAAAGACAGCCGAGTAGGGTGACCACTTTTTCTTTTCTTTTTATACTAATTAGCTTTTTAATTAGCGTTTTCTGTGTGTGCTTCTTATAAGGATCGTGTGCTTTTTATTAATCTACTAACCGCGCCCCACGGCTGTTCCTCTTTGCCTTCCCTTTCTTAGCTACTTTTATTCTTTGTTATTTTTTATGACCGCTTGGCGCAGTGGTAGCACAACTGCTTTCTGCGCGAAGGGTCGTAGGTTCGATTCCCACACCGGAAAATATATTTGTAATTTACATTTTTTTTTCAGGGGTCTGGGTGTTGCTTTGTATTGTATGTATGTATTTACAAAAGAAAAGTATGTATAATATGTAATTTATTCCGTTATCTAGTTGCCATAACACAAGCTTCTGATTAGCTTGGAACTAGGTGGCGCTGTGTATAAATGACCTGAAAATATTTATTTATTTATATTTATTATATGTATTGCCTGGTTGCCTGGTACAAATCACTATTATAAGACCATCAATTATATGTGTATAGTTACTTATAATATTATTAAATTTTTTATTGTTCATGTACTGAAGACTAAATAAATAAATATTACACACATAAATATTCCTCTTGAATCACTCTTAAAAAATCGCATAAAATCGGTTGCGTAGTTTGATAGCTTACACAGGGACAGACAGACAAAATTGACTTACTTTTGTACTATGTAATAATATGTATAAACAAACATATGTCTGAAACTACTCATACAAACTTTTTATTTCCTCAACGTTATGGACTATGGTAGACAGCTTTATAAAAAAATATTGTTCAATTCGAACCAGTTATTCCTGAAATTAACGCTTTCAAACATAAAAACTCTCCCGCTTTATACGAATAATTAAAAAACATATGTGGACGAGTTAAGTAACCTTTTTTTGAAGTCGGTAATTTTGTTATCGCCAACAAACAGACAACCTGTTTTATATAATATAACATGTGCTAATTTTGTTACAAAAGCATCACAAACGGCTTAGCCATCCGGAACTGAATTCATAGCTTAACATTAAAGTCCCAACTTCAATTAAATTCAATATTAAAGACGATAAGCCGCCATGATCTACGGTCCGCAACGGCGGGGTTAAGTGAGCCTTTCGGGCGACCATTGGCTTCAAGTACCCTTTTAGCTATTTAACCGTTAAATCAACGTCTCTATTTGGTAATTTTAACCCTCTATTACATAGACTTTAGTCGGAAAAACTTTGACGCAGTCTAGAGTATTCTCAAAACGTCAAAGTCTTTCTGACATTACTACCAATCAGACTTTAAATCTACTTATAATAAAGAGGTTTAACTAGGTACTTAAGGTTGTATGTCTCTAGGAGTTAACCATTTAATCAACGTCTCTTTTTTAAGACAATTGTTAGCATGTATTATAATATAGTATTTAGTCGAAAGACTTTAACGCTGTCTGGAATACCAATGTCAGACTTCGAACCTATTTCAAAAGAAGTAGATTCAAATTATTATAATTTTTTTAATGTTTCTAGAAGCTAAATTTACATGATCTATTATATTATAGAAAATATATGTTATTTATGTGTATTCAGAGGCAAGACAAAATAAAACACACCAATGTTCGGATAATTTCACAAATACATTTTTCTAGACGGGATCGAACCCATAATACTTGACTCAGATCATAGCTACCGCACCAAGCGGTTTCAATAAGAACTAGCCGTGTCCCGACATTTTACCAGGATATAAACTATCCCATATGATAATCAATCTGAGATATCACCTATCTACATACCAAATTTCAACTAAATCGGTTAAGCCGTTTTTGCGTGAAAGAATAACAAACATATATCCATACATACATTCTGACAATATACCCGTAGAAATTCACGCATCGTAAATGAAGTTAACATTTTGTTAATTAAG
>JADANM010005443.1:8392294-8409565 GCA_026213755.1 Eurema hecabe
CCAAATCTATACTAATATATAAAGCTGAAGAGTTTGTTTGTTTGTTTGCTTGTTTGTTTGAACGCGCTAATCTCAGGATCTACTGGTTCGAGTTGAAAAATTCTTTTTTTATTGAATTGACCAATTATCGAGGAAGGCTATATAACATCACGCTGCGACTAATAGGAGCGAAGATATAATGGAAAATATGGAAAAATTATTCATCTTTGAGGGCTTCCTTTGCGTGCGCTGCGAAAACGGTTCAAGATACAAAAATAATATATGAAAGAATTATTCCTCTTTAAATGATCTAAAAAAAGTCCGCGACAGTATATGTCTATCTTCTAAGATTGGCTCACTATAACATAATAATAGAAATAGATCCGACGGGGACGAAGTTCCGAGCAACAGCTAGTCAATTATATGATTATAGTTTTAGTTTATAGTTTTTTTTATTTTTATTTATTTTTATTCACATCTCACTACAAGTTAACGAAATACATTTCAATTTCAATATAATTAATTAATTAAGTTATATAAGGTCGTTTTTGCGTGAGAGAAACAAACATGTTAGCATACATCCTTACAAACTGTCGCGTTAATATAAGTGGGTTATAATTCATTCAGTGTCATCGAATCATATTATTATACCTCTAAATATTTTCCAAATCATTTAAGTAAATCTACAATTTAACAAACAGACAAACTAATAATATAGGTATAGTTCTACAGGTCATAGAAAATGTATAGAATGATAAAGCTCCTCGATTTACAACTTATTAAATAATAATAATTATAATAATAAATTCACTTTATTGCACACCAAAGTAAGAAAAAAACATTAAAAACAAGCAAGAGAAAGTAAAACAGTACAAAAGGCGGTCTTATCACTAAAGTGATCTCTCCCAGACAACCTGAGACCGAGGGAAAGCTAGAAAGGGTGAATAGTAAAAATAATTATTAATTACAGATGGAAGAAATCTGGCTTGAAGGACCCAGGGGCGCGTGGGAAGGTAGCCGGCTAGCGCAGTGGTCGCAGGTTCGGTCCCGGCTGGGGATAGCTCAGACACAACACCAGCTGGACGACACGGCCCCCACCGGCATGTGGACGGTTAGAGCGAGACTTGCTGATGGCACGCAGGTGGGGTTGACCTACAATTTTTCTAATTTGGTATAGGTCGCGTCACGAATGTTTAGCGCTGGAGGAAAATAGCTACGCATCGGTAGAATCGCGCTCGTAATTGACGTATTGGTGCTCAAAGACAACACGACTGGGACAACCAATCAACGCTCGCGCACCCGACGATCACGCGCCGTTACCTCGGTACCTTATTTTTGACCTCGGCGTTCGTTCGTTCAGCGCTAAAGATTCGTGACGCGACCTATACTTTGATTTCCAACATTTATTGTCCTAGTTTTTCTATAATAGCACTAGAGCGCATTATGGGGTATTATGACTAAAGTTGACCGTTTCATCTACATATTTCTTTATTCATATATCGGGCACTCTCAAAAGTACTAAGTTATGCTTAAATAGGTACTTAACGCCTAGCGATCACACGTACAGTATGTACCAGAAAATTAACATATGTTTTTCCTTAAATGATCGAAATGTCGCACTATGCTCTGTAATTGGAAAACTAGGTGTTTATACTGTTTAATTTACTTCTTCCTAAATTGTGATTGTGAATTTCAAATAACGTATAATGACTGTTTTACAAAATGTAAATTTTATTTAAGCGCCATCTAGGTACTAACTCAAGTATTACAGCTAATGTTGAAATATGATTTAATTAAGCGCCATCTAGCGTCGGTACTGGAATAGCACAACGTTTATTTAATTATCCATGTAATTTGTTTACTAATTTACGAACCTAACTAATATAATAAATCGATAAATGTTGTTATGGCTACAGTTTTGTTTTTAATCAAATTACTCATCACTAAGATAAGGTTGTTAATTATAAAAATCGTTCATGAGACTAAGATTCTTTTTTATGAGTAACAATGAATTAATTAATTATTAGCTAAGTATTAGCTAAGATGTCGCCTTTTGCTACGTTTCTGTTTGTTTGTGTTGATTTTATAATGTTTTTAATTTGTATTTTAGTAGCAATAAACACTTTTTTATTTTATTTTTAATTAATTGAAGGATTATTATAAAATTACAATTTAATTAAATAGACGATAGTATTAAACCAAGGCTTATGAAATGTTTAAATAATTTATATTAAATACACAATACATAGTTTAACTTTCATTTACATATAACTTAATATTAAATTTCAGGGCTCAGCGGTGTTTGCAGTAGAAAATTATGAAGTACCTCCATTTCAGCTTACCGTGCGCCACGCACCAAAAATACTGAGATCCAGCGAAAGGCTTTCCTGGACTGTTTGCGTCCGGTAACAAATAGAATTATTTATTTATTAGCTAGTTAAAACGACAGGATTCTAGAATGAGTTTTTAAAAAGAAACTATAATAATTTATTTATAGCTAATTTATTTAAAGAAGAGAGAACTTATTACAAGGAGCGTTGGAATATAAATAACTTAAAAAACTACCTTAGAGACTACGGCTGATCGGGCTACCTGTCCGGTGGCCTGATAATAGGAGTTAATACATATATGAAATGCAGTGACTTATAGGTCGCGTCACGAATCTTTAGCGCTGAACGAAACCTGCGCAGAAGCCAAAAATAAGGTATCGAGGTAGCGGTGCGGCGCGCGGGGCGCGTGATCGTCGGGTGCGCGAGCGTTGATTGGTTGTCCCAGTCGTGTTGTCTTTGAGCACCAATACGTCAATTACGAGCGCGATTATACCGATGCGCAGCTATTCTCGTCCAGCGCTAAACATTCGTGACGTCAACTATACAGGATGTTAGGGCGCTGTTATGTATTACATAACTTTCGTGCCATTTAAACATTTAATCGTGATATATTATTATTATTATCATATTATACACACAACGTCTTAGATTGTACAGAAGAATACAAACACAATTTTTTGTATCACATCGCTCAGTATACCTTAGAGCGTTTTCCAATAACAGCATCGCATTATGCGGCATTATGCTTAACGTTGACCGTTTCGACTACCCACGTCTTTACTCATACATCGAGCACTCTCAAAAGTACTTTACAGTACTTTCGCTTGATACGTGCAAGAAAATTAACAAATGTTTTTCTTTAATTCGACAATGATCGCAATGTCGCACTATGCTCTGTAATGGGAAAACGTTGTTAGTATATGTGCTCCATTTAAGCCTCAACAAACCGTTGAAGGTACCCCTGGTCCGAGGCAGTGGAGGGCATGCTAGTGATCCGTATTAGGGGCGCGGGGGTGGGCACGGGGGCGGGCGGTATCCGCACAGCGACGCGCGTGCGCGGGCGCGCGTGCCGGCGCCACGCCGCTGCCGCCGCGCGCGTTGGGCTCAACGGTGTTCACTCACCCGATGTCATAGTCGCGGACTTCTCTTTCCAGGTACTCTAATCTATACATATAATAAAAATGTAACGAGTCGCTGTCTGTACATGGAAGATATATGAGAGAAAATATTATAGGAGACCTTTATTACCGCAATAGAACCCAAAACAATGATTTTTGGAATTTTTGTCTGTTTGTTTGTGCACGCTAATCTCAGAAATGGCTTATCCTATCTAGATGGGGTTTTCAATGGTTTATTGTGGTAAGCTTCCCTTAATATTTAGCGTTTAATTCATGTCAATCGGTTGATAAATAAAAAAGTTATGGCAATTTAAAGAATCATTTAGAACTTGCTGAGCGTTTGTTTATATGAAAGTCCACGCGGACGGAGTCGCGGGCAACAGCTAGTAATAATAATATAATCATTTATTGCTAAAACAACCAATACATTGGTGAGCAACAAGCTCCACACAATCATAATTCTAGATAAAACATTATTATTTACTATTAAATTACATCATTGCAATTATACTTACATTATAAAAAGTAATGTCAATAAAGTACTATCATGTTAAATGTTATGTCAATATTAAGTATGTAATGTCGAATTTAATTATTAAAATTAGCAATCAATTTAAGTATTCATTAACCGAATAATGATTATTCCAGACAACCACACATAAAGCTCTATTTTATTTTTTTTAATTCGTATACTTTTCAAATGTTCCGGCAGTTTATTATAATATATCTTTGTAGACATGGCATGGCAGTTTTTACCCGACTACGGCAAAGCCAAAGGAGGGTTATGATTTTGACAGGCTATGTATGTATGTATGTATGTTCATCTGTTCCCTCGTAACTTCTAAACCACTAATCAGAATTCGACAAATGACATATCATTAGAAGCGTCTTAATTGTCCGCTGGTTATAGGCTATATAGATTTTCACCAAATTCAATGTGGCGCCCTCTAGCGGACAAAATATACAGAGTAAAAAAATAAAGTTAAGCTAGATATGCCGTGTTTGGTATCATTTTAAAGCCCTTCACTTGTACATTTCGAATATATATATATTACTAGCATTTGCTTGTGACTTTACCTGTATTCATGGGGTACTTTTATACTTTTTCAGCGTCGTTTTTTGTCGTAGTTGGGTTTTAGTTTTTTTTACTTTATCTTGTTCAAATATAACGCTGTCTTCGGCGTGCTTTCGTTCTCGAGTCTATTTGTGTTTCGAATATTTTTTCTTCGTATCATCTTTTTAGACGGGCAAACTTGTCAGAGTGGACGTGGTAGCACTGACTAGGTTCATGGATAGATGGTAATTTGAGTCGTGAGCTTTGTGGAGGGTAGTTCTCCTCGTTTACGTACTTTTAAAGATTTTAGCTTACCTAGAAATAGAAGAAAGGACTTTGTTTACTGTACTGCTAAGCTTATTTACTTAACTAAAATTCGCGTGTCAGTCTCGCTGGCACTGGTGCACCTAATGTTATTTATACTCCTTGACTCTTAAACTCTTAAATATGGCAATCGACCACTTCTGCCCATTGACTGTCATAAATCACAGCGCTCCAGAGTTGTCAAGGTCCACCTGCCCATCAACATTCGCGCAGTAATATACCACTTTCTATC
The DNA here is from genome assembly GCA_026213755.1 of Eurema hecabe. Lineage (NCBI taxonomy): Eukaryota > Metazoa > Arthropoda > Insecta > Lepidoptera > Pieridae > Terias > Terias hecabe. The sequence continues at coordinate 8,397,332 of JADANM010005443.1, forward strand.
AGGTAGTTCGTCTACTCGTTTTCAAAGTCAAAGTCAAAAGTATCTTTATTCAACTAGGCTACATAAAGTAACACTTGAATCGTCATTGTATTACAAAACATTTATCACCGGTTCGAAAGGCAGTTCCTACAGAGAAGAACCGGCAAGAGACTCTGATAGTCGCTCTTTTTAAAATAAGAACAATTGTAAATATAATCAAAAACTCGACTTTTATAATATTTATACATTAAAAAGGTCACCGTCCCACGAGCGTTAAGAAATATCATTCCAAGCGTTTTTGTCTTCAATATATTCATTTAATGTTTAGTACGCCTTTTTAATTAGATATCTTTTAACAAGGCTTCAGAACTTGGAATAAGTCAAGTCAATTTGCCCCTTATGATAAAAAAAAATAGAAAAGTATTTGAAGTTATAATATTAGCGATATACGGATTATTACAGGAAGAAGGCACAAGAATATGGCAAAACACGACAGTGGTATCGCAAGTGGTAGACAACCCTGTAACATTGGAGTTTCTCACCAAAGACGGGACTGTCGTGTCTTCGGGGTTACCCTATAAATTAAAGGTAAATATTATTTCCATACTAGCCAGAGTTTAAAAATATGAAACATCTTCGCATTTACAGTGTATGGTATTTTCTATTGAAATATATAAGAAAATGTAACAATATCGATAATTTAAAAACTTTTATTTTTTTAATAATTTCGTACATCTTTAAGGTAAAAGCGACGCGGTGGGACAGTAAACCAGCTGTCAACGAGACAGTTCGCATTTGCAAGTCTCCCGCCAAAACCGCTGTCACGTTGACAGTTGACAACTCCTCCTGCATCCACTCCGTCACAGATGATAAAGGAATCGCTAGAGTTATGTTTACCGCAGACCGCAGCCCCTTCTATGTCTTTAAAGTGAGTTTAACAATAAAATCATAATTGTACCGGGAAATAAATTTTATCATATGATTGTTATCAATTCGTTTGACTTGACTCTGAAAAAAAAATAGTTTAACCAAAAAATTTGTATAAATTACAATGTAGTCGCTCTAATACTAATTTAAATTTAATATTACAACTTGACATAAATAATTTTATTTTTAAAGTGTAGAAATTGTTTAAATGCTATGTTACAAATAATTTTATAGGCAAGTACAGGCAACACATCAGCGACCCTACTTCTATCAGTGGGGTCGGGGCGAGCGGCCTTAGGCCCATTACGGGCTGCACGATCTAGAACATTAGTACCGCTCTACGTCAACGTGGATGTGCAGCGCCCTATCACAGTCCACTTTGTGGTGAGTCACATGTCACCAACATGAGCCAACGTGTGGCCAATGCTACCAACATGTTATTAATTATTTGATTAGGGTATATTATATTTATATTATCAATATTTTATATTCTAGATTATATGTGTGTTTCCCTTATAATATAGTACTCGCGTCACGAATCTTTAGCGCTGAACGAAACCTGCGCAGAAGTCAAAAATAAGGTATCGAGGGGACGGCGCGTGGTTGTCCCAGTCGTGTTGTCTTTCTCGCACAACGACGTCAATTACGAGCGCGATTCTACCGATGCGCAGCTATAATAGTCCAGCGCTAAACATAAATGACTCGACCTATATAATTGAAAATGGTAATGTTGCTTTCTCTGAACCAAAAATATCTTCGTTTTTACTCGATATCGATACGTAAACACTATCGGCTAAATACTCATACGCAAATTAAATTTAAGCACGCCTCATGACTCGCAATTTTGACAGAACTGTATGGCGAACTGTCAAATCGGACCGGCTGAAGTTGTACTTAAATTTAAGTTGCGTTTCAGTATTCCGCTTTATGAGTCTCGAATAAATAATATTAAATGAACATTTATCCAGGTCATAACCCGGGGTGGCATTATATACCGTTGGGGGGCGACCACCCAATGCCCAACGAGAACAGACCAAGTCATTACCGCGTCCAAAGACTCCACTTGCCATACTTTTGGCAGATCGGCCAACATGGCCCAAGTTGGCTGGTTCCAAAACTTGACCAACGTTGGAAATACGTCAGATATGGATGCCCTCCTAGATGGGCAGCTGCTAAGGATAATGTTGCCAATTAAAGTGACCCATCAGATGTGTCCGGACAGTCATTTGATCGCGTACTTCTATCATGATAACGAACTGATAAGCGCTGGCAAGCATTTCGAGATGGATGAATGTTTTGCTAATAAGGTGGGTGCTTTTTTTTTTATTACTTGCAAACATTAAAAAAGAAAAAAATAGGATTCAAATACACGTTATACGTGTAATTCGCTTAAAGACCGCAAGGCATTTCTTCCAGGCAATCAATCACGTTGTAAGATATTTTTTTAAGGCTAAAGCCATTATCAAATTAAATTAAACAAATAAATAGCTCTAAAAATCGCATGTGTTAAATTTCGTCAAGTGTGCTCATGAACATGGTTATTACTGAATTACTGAGCGATAGATTCGGCACCATCTTTTTCTAATAAATAAATAAATAAAATGTTTATTTCTCAAAAGTAATTATACAGATTAGACATAAGGTGGTAGGTCATACATGCCATAATGAAGAAGACAAGGTTAACGGAGATAAGTTTTCCTAGTTGTATAACAATTAAGATATATGTATTAATATTATATTGTTAACGCTCTAATTTTCTAGAAGAAAACCAAAATATATAACAGAATCTAGAATTCGTATTTTTAAAAGAAAAACACAGAAACCTTTTAAAACTACAGGTAGAAGCCACCTGGTCAAATCGTCAAGCGGCTCCAGGGTCTATCGCTAGTCTCCACATCAGCACTCCAGGTCCTGCCATGTGTGCCCTTTCAGTCCTGGACACCGCTGCCAAGTGGGTGGAACCAGGGGACACGACCAGCGATCTGATCTTGAAGAACTTGAGGAAACTTGTTGATGGTCATCGGAATCTGACTGAATATGATGCTTTGGGAGACTGTCTATGTAAGTGGAGTATTTACTTACTAATAACTTATATTATAAATGCTCAGGTAAAGTTACCTGTCTGTCTAAACCAATTATCATGAAATTTGGTTGGTCTAGAGCCTGAGAAAAGACGCAGGCTACTTTTTAACTGGAAAAAATATATATGAAGGGGGTCAAACTTTATATGAAATTCCTCACGGACGGAGGACTTAGAGCGGGCAACAGCTAGTTATACATACATATATATTATATTAATGTGAAAGTTAGTTACGATAGTATTAGTTGTATGTATGTTTGTCTTTTACGTAGAACCTACTGATAGGATGGAATATAAATTCCAGCATATAAAAGCTAGGTAGATCTGAGTCCAATCGTGATCCAGCGAACCTAAAAATTGATTGCTGATAATAAGCAGCACATGGCATATATTATAATTTAGATCGTAATTAATAAGATGCTTCATTCCTAATCTATTTGAACCCGAGGTAACTTTACGTTAGCCAAATAAATATCTCAGGTAGGGAATATATGCTTATATATAATCAATCTCTAAAATTGATTACGTAACGTTTGCACATAATTCCAGGCAGCAAGCAGCTTTTAATTTGTGCTCATTTACTAGTCACTATAATTATAATATAAAGAAAACTATTGGTACAATTACTAAATGTCGATTTATAACAACAAAATAATTTGAATAGCACTTGGCTTCTATGAGATCTCAAAACTTTTTACGATGGAAAGACTGCATCGAGAGACGGTATTTTTTACATTTAATGTTTTTCGTAGGATATTTTATACTAAATCGTATCGTAATTATAATATATAATATCGTAATCGTATTATATAATATCGTCGTTCATTAAATATAATAATATAAAATAACTTTCAGCTGACGAAAACCCAAGTGAACTGACATCTGCGAACTTGGCTGAAACATGGCTGGCGAATGCCGGTGTCCGCGTTTTGTTAGACAAACCCTCTATTAGGAGAAAATGTGATCTTAAAGGACCCATGTCACTCACAGCTGATGATACGGTCCCTAGGAGTGATTTCTCTGAGGTAAAATTAATTTTTTAATTCGCTACATAGTCTAAATTCTAAAACAAAGTCACTTTGTCCCTATATGTATGCTTATATCTTAAAAACTGCGCAACCGATTCTCATGAAGATGTTTTTAATAGAAGATAGAGTGATTCAAAGGGAAGAAATCTTCCTATTATATAAATATATAATAAATATTAAATAATAATAAATACATATTTTTAGGATTTTTATGTATAATCCATATTGCAAGGGAAGCCTAGTTATAGATAAAATTTGGTTCACATCGAATTTATGTTTTTAAATATCTAATATAATAGCCCTATGATTCAGAAAAATTAATGATTACTTTTTTTAATAGATATATTCTAGGACCTAGGCATAAGTAATTTATGTACAATTAATTAAAAAATATTTTTAATTATTTGATTATTTTTTTTTTATTAATTGTGCTGTGTGCATTGACCGCGAGCGGTGGGTTGTTTAAAATACATTGCTGTTTTTTTTAATTTTTATTTTCATTGCTTAAATCCAAACCGCTGAACCGATTATTATGTAATTTGGTACACAGATGGTCTAAAGCCTGAGATAAAACATAGGCTACTTTTTAACTGGAAAAAAAGGTTATAAGGGGGGAATGGGGGGTCAAAGTTTATATGAAAGTCCACGCGGACGGAGTCGTGGGCAACAGCTAGTACATAATAAATTACTGCACTACATTATTATAGCATACTCACCGGATCTTAAGGGCTACCATGGCGGCGCAACCAATCGCCGCTACCAAGAAAATGTATGCAGCTTTATAGAGAGTTACGTGTTGGTAGCGACGACTGGTTGCGCCGCCATGGTGTCCCAGTGAAATATACCACTAAGGGCCAAATTCTAATACGCAAATTAAATTTAAGCACGCCTTACTCGTAATTTTAACAGAATTGTATGGCGAACTGTCAAATCGGACCGGTTTAAGTTGTACTTAAATTTAAGTTGCGTTCCAGTATTCCAGTATAAGTCTTTTACAGGTTTCTTGCTTTTTACGCGAAAACATATAGGATAGGCTATATAGGATACCCGGTCTTAATGAAAGGTTTATTGCAGTCCTGGCTATGGCGTCTAGTGACAGTGGGGTCCAATGGCTCAGTGGTGGCGAGCGCGCGAGCTCCAGACTCTATCACACGGTTCGAAGCCTCTGTGCTGTGTGTGGCTAAAAATGGCGTAGCTGTGTCCCAACCTACTGTGCTACAGGTAACTATAGTAACATAAAAGTTTTTATTTTTATTTTTTACAGTTCATGGCTTTATTCATGGTTTGTTTCATTGGACGACCGCTTGGTGCAGTGGTAGCACAACTGCTTTGTGCGAAGGGTCGTGAGTTCGATCTCCATAACGAGAAAAAATATTTGTAATTAACATTTGCATTTTTCTGAGTCTGGGTATTGCTATGTATTAAATGTATGTATTTACAAAAGAAAAGTATGTATATGTAATTTATTCCGTTATCTAGTTGCCATAACACAAGCTTCTGCTTAGCTTGGGACTAGATGGCGCTGTGTATAAGTGTCCTGAAGTACAATTTTAGTATAAGTATAAAACTTATCTATTGAATAAAAGAATTAGATTTTATATTCCGTCCTGGTCACATCACTCTCTCTCTCTCTCTCTCTCTCTCTCTCTCTCTCTCTCTCTCTCTCTCTCTCTAGGTATTTCTTCAAGCCTTATTGCAGGTGTTCCGTGAATTCTTCATCCACGTGGACGCCCCGCACAAGCTGCGCCGCGGCGACGAGGCTGTTGTTCGATACCGCGTCTTCAACTACCTGTACCAGCCGTTGAGCGTATGATTTTTTACCTAATCACTACATAGTATAAAACTAAAACATATATAAGGATATAGGGATAATTATCCTTCTTCTTCTTTGTGATTCTTATGTGTTTTTTAATAGAGAGCGTACAAGGGGAAGTTTTATATGTACAATATACGCGAGGGAAACCGGGGTGTGTCGCTAGTATAATTTTTCAGGAATCAGCAATGATGGGGTCTATAAAACATGTCCGATGTACGCAGCGTGTAAGCCCATTGCTAGTCGGAAAAGGAATTAAATTTAAAACAATAAAATTTTTATTTAAAAATCTTCGTTAGCACTACGCTATCACGAGGGATATTGCCAACGGATTCAGTCGGAATTAAGTCTTTAAGGGCTACATGTCACCGGGACACCATGGTGGCGCAACCAGTCGCCGCTACCAACAAAATTTATCCAGCTCTGTAGAGTTTTTTTTTTTTTAAGCTTTAATTTTTTCCAATGACTTTTATTTTGTTGAAGATTTTTAGATATTTAAATCCGGCTCGAACTTACTAAGCACTAGCGTCAGCGGGTCGCGCATATATATATTAAGCATTGTCATAGATTAAATTGAGTTCAACATAATATCTTATAGTGTATACAACTAATAAATCATCAGAACTAGCATCATCCTTTTCTTCGACGTCCTGTTCACCTCTTCAAAGTGTAGTTGCTACCAATAGCCGCTACATTTAATTTTATTATTTTTTTTTGTCATTCGACCCCATTGAGGGTAAAAGCCTCTTCCATTATTTTCCACACTTCTCTCTTCTGTGCAGTCCGCATCCATTCCCCTCCCGCTGTGTCCATTATGTCGTCAATCCATGTCTTCCTCTGTCTTCCAACATTTCTTTTTCCTGTAGAGAGTTACTGGTGTCCATTTGGTTGCGCAGAGCTGTATACATTTTGTTGGTAGCAGCGGCTGGTTGCGCCGCCATGGTATCCCGCAACATATTATCCTAGATTCCTTATCTATTATAGGTACAAATAGACGTGATCGGCGACGAGCATATATCTCTAGCTAGTGTTAATGACAAGCCAGTTCGCGCGTGTGTCGGCGCCCGTTCTGCGATGACAGGGCGATTGCAAATGGCGGCGCTAACGTTCGGTAGCGCCCGCCTCAAGTTAAGAGCATCTACCAACAACGGTGGTTGTAACACCACTGTTAGTCGGACTATTACGTAAGTCTTTATTTTTACCCGACTACGGCAAAGCCAAAGGAGGGTTATGATTTTGACAGGCTATGTATGTATGTATGTATGTTCATCTGTTCCCTCGTAACTTCTAAACCACTAATCAGAATTCGACAAATGACATATCATTAGAAGCGTCTTAATTGTCCGCTGGTTATAGGCTATATAGATTTTCACCAAATTCAATGTGGCGCCCTCTAGCGGACAAAATATACAGAGTAAAAAAATAAAGTTAAGATATATAAAAGATATATATACATATATCTTGTTTAGTCTTTATTTTTTTCTGGTTAGTGGTGTAGAGGATTTTGAAACAGACAGACGGCAAAATTATTTTACATTTTTTGTGATATCGTAAAGCATTGGACAAAGCAGATTGTGCGGCTGCAACGACATGTCTGTATTGATCTATATTTTTAGTTTTGACGTTCATAAATATCACAATGTGATTTAAGTGAATAAATTATTTTCATTTTCATTTTAATTTTCATTTCTTGTTAGTTCTCCTCTCTAGTAACTGTCTTCTAAGTCGGTGGTAAATAAGTCAGTAAATAATTCGATCGCGAGCTGGTTTACAATGATAACTGAACAGTGATGAATGAATTTATTTATACATTTTGTAGTTCATAAATAAATTAATAATACTAAAATAAAGTATAAGTAGCATCACGACTCTTTAGCGCTGAACGAAACCTGCGCAGAAGTCAAATAAGGTATCGAGGGGACGGCGCGTGATCGTCGGGTGCGCGAGCGTTGATTGGTTGTCCCATAGTGTTGTCTTTGAGCACCAATACGTCAATTACGAGCGCGATTCTACCGATGCGCAGCTATTCTCGTCCAGCGCTAAACATTCGTGACGCGACCCATACCTAGTAATTGCTTGTATTTATTGTTATAAAAATCAAATAATAAGTTCTTGAGGGGGCCACCCTGGCGCCAAAGCTGTATCCACCCTTAACTATACGTATAAATATAATATAATATAAATAATCGTTGAGTCTCAATAAAAAAACTTACTATCATACAATAATATCAAATAGTTGCGCATCGCACTATAAGTTAAAAACGTTACTTCATCTGTCAAACACTTCTGTCAAATTTTAAAGGGACAAGTATCTGTGTGACAGAGACAGCGAATAGATATACTGCGACGCGCAACTATTTGATACTTTAATGTCTTGCTTGTTTGTTTTTTTTTAATAAAAATGTTTCAACAGAGACGAGGTGATAGTCCAAATACAAGTAGTTCCAGAAGGAATACCCGTGCAAGAACACAAGTCTATAATGTTATGTGGAAAAGGTAATTTATATGTCTGTCTCTCTCCCATTAAACGTATCCTAAAAAAATATTTGTTCGGTTTTGCTATGTAGCAGCTGCCTCATTACGTATAACCTAAAAAGTTATTTGATAAAAAATATTATTATTGTAAAAGAGAAGAGTTTTTTGCCGGTACTTTGTTATAGGTTTTTTACTATGATATTATTATTATGGTACTATGACGATTCAAACGTTAGTATATTTAGTAGCCTTGTTAACTTCTTTATTACAGTTAGAAATATTTGACTTTTAAATTGATACCAGTAACAGAATTTTCACTTTTTAGACGAAGTAAACTGGAAATGGTCACCAGTAGATATAGTTCCGGGAACCGAATCCATGACTGTTTGGACGGCGAGCGATCTCACTGGACCGTTGTTAGCTGTGAGTATAAAATATCCATACTTATGTTTTTGTAGCGCTTTTTTTTCTTCATTTATTTATAAAACAGTTGTATATGTCACCGGAAAATAACAAGAAAAGTAAATTTATAAATTTCCTAGGAAATTTATAAATCTTCGTAGGATTCTAAACGAGAGATAAATTATATTATTTTACGACCACATTTTCGCAAATTTATCAACTAACCAATATCCATAAGTAAGGTTCTAAATGATGCGACCAATCAGAGAAGAGTTTTTAATTTAACGCTTTTTTTAAATTACGGCAAATAACATATTGCTCTCTGATTGGTTAATGTTGACAGTTATTCAACCAGTGCACATGGCGTTTGGTTATTGCTTACTTATTATTTTACGCGTGAGTTCGGTAAGTTTATAAATTTGCGAAAATGTTGTCGTAAAATAATACAATTTTTCTCCCGTTTACAATCCTATGAAGATTTATAAAATTCTTAACTTATTAACACTATGTAGACATACATTATATAGACATTCACACACAACTGAGACAACTATCTAATTTTTTTGCTGGTTTTGTCATTTATCTCTTCTATCGTTGTGACGAATGTTGACGAACGTTGTAATGAATTGTTGTATGAAAGAAAACTATGTACATATATTTTTGCTGCCGCTGCTTAGCGGAACACTTTTTTCAATTTATTACACGTATAACATATCTATTAAACATACTATCATGTATTAACCATATTATAAAAATAAGTAGTAACGACACATAATCAACGCTACACTTAGACCCTATATCATATAACCAGGACGCAGATGGTCTGACCCAGCTGCCCCGAGGGTGTGGAGAACAGAACGCAGCTCGTCTGGCCACCAACCTGCTGGCGCTGCACCAGCTACCTCCAGATTCCCCTGCAGCAGCCACAGCAAAAGCTCATGTAGCTTCCGGTAAGAATATAAGTTAACCGGTTAAACGTTACATAAAACTTAAGTCTAATGCCGGAATACTGTCGCAACTTAAATTTAAGTCCAACTTAAACCGGTCCGATTTGTCAGACTTAGCCATATAGTCCTCTCAAAATAACGAGTCTTAAGGCGTGCTTAAATTTAATTGGCGTATGAGTATTTGGCCGTAAATCTCACGAGAATACATTGTTGACGACCGCTTGGCGCAGTGGTAACACTGCTTTCTGCGCAAAGGGTCGTGGGTTCGATCCCCACATCGGAGAAATATATTTGTAAAATTTACATTTGTATTTTTCTGGGGTCTGGGTGCTGTTATGTATTGTATGTATGTATTTACAAAAGAAAAGTATGTATATGTAATTTATTCCGTTATCTAGTTGCCATAACACAGGCTTCTGCTTAGCTTGGAACTAGATGGCGCTGTGTATAAATGTCCTGAAAATATTTATTTATTTAATTTATATAAAACGTATAGTAAAACGTTAAAAAATTTGGCGCCAATTCAGAATAGTCAGTCATAGTGACCAATAGTCAGTCAGAACAATTGACTTTTGCCTCCTCTATTTCCAAACTAGCGTTAGGTTGTCCTAGTTTATCCATAGGTCGCTGGTTTAAATCCGGCTCGAAGGACCATGAAAGAGGTTGTATGTGGTTTGGCGGCGGTTATGGTTTTAATGGTTTAATGGTACGATTCAATGGCTATGTACACGCCGTACAGTGGTTGGCCGTTAACTTAACTTACAATAACTTAACCTACTGCTTATATAAAATACAAACTTAGCGAAAACTGTTCGATGCAATGCATTTCGCATTACATTGAACAAGAGGCAGAGCTCAAACTTTTGACAATTACAGAACCACGTTGTATATTCATCTAGCAGCATGTTATTATTTGTTTTTTTTCTACTTAAGATGTCTGTAATATTTTTTTTAGACAAATAAATAAAATATTATCTATACATATAATAAAAACGTAACGAGTCGCTGTCTGTACATAGAAGATATATGAGAAAAAATATTATGCGAGACCTTTATTAACGCAATAGAACCCAAAACAATGATTTATGTCTGTTTGTCTGTTTGTTTGTGCACGCTAATCTCAGAAACCGCTTATCCTATCTAGATGGGGTTTTCAATTATATATTGTGGTAAGCTTCACTTAACATTTAGTGTTTCATTTATGTCAATCGGTTGATAAATAAAAAAGTTATAGCAATTTAAAGAATCACGTTGAACTTTCTGAACGTTTGTTTTTCAAAAATGCTGCCCAAAGTCACTTTTCTACGCGGGCACAGCTAGTTATTATTATATTTGCATTCAAACCATAAATAATCCAATTTCCAGGGTTTGCTCGTCAGCTGCAGTACCAGCACCCATCAGGAGGTTTCAGCGCCTTCGGAGCTGATGAGCCACCTTCCACCTGGCTAACTGCCTTCTGCGTCAGATATCTTAGAAGAGCTTATCAGGTATAATCCATATGTGGTATAATCTCATAACCCTTCATAAGAACAAACAAAAAACACTTCGATAAAAACTGGTTTCAAAATAGAGGATAGTTGTTAACTTCACTGTGCAGTCTTAAGTAATGTTAAGCTTTAAAATTATTCATACACCACTAAATGTAAAACATATGACCATAATGTTAAAGTCATTAGAAAATGTCTATATCTATACTTAATATATAAAGCTGAAGAGTTTGTTTGTTTGATCGAAGGCGCTAATCTCAGGAACTACTGGTTCGAATTGAAAAATTCTTTTTTTATTGAATAGACAATTTATTAAGAAAGGCTTAAGGCTACATAACATCACGCTGCGACTAATGTATACTTAATATATAAAGCTGAAGAGTTTTTTGTTTGTTCGTTTGTTTGTTTGTTTGAACGCGCTAATCACAAGAACTACTGGTTCGAATTGAAAAATTCTTTTTTTATTAAATAGACAATTTATAAAGGAAGGCTTTAGGCTACATAACATCACGCTGCGACTAATAGGCACGAAGAAATAATGGAAAAACAAATTAACGGGGACGAAGTCGCGAGCAACAGCTAGTTTCTTATAATCAAATGTATTCAATAACCACTTGCAAACTTCCGGCGTCATCTTAATTATTCATTGCCAGATAATAAACCCAGAACTCCCAACACCTTCTGCAGTAAAACGCGCAGAAAAATGGCTGCTCTCCCAACAGATGGAGAACGGCTGTTTCAGGAATGAAGGAAGAGTGTTCCACAGAGAGCTGAGGGTAACAAATAATTCCAGTGTTAAATTGATAGTTGAAAATCCTTTTTTATCGTAAAAAATCCCTTATTCGATACAACATAACGCCATAGCCCAAGGCTTAGGGAAAAAAACCAGGGGTTATGTTGAATTTGTTGAACTATACTCCAGTCAAATTCAGTTTTGTACCGAATTTCTTTGCAAATATTTCGCTTATAAATGAAAGAATTTTTGATGAATATCCATTTGCAATAAATGTCCCAGTTTTGTTGCAAATTTCTTTGCAAATATTTCGCTTACAAATGAAAGAATTTTTAATTAATATCCATATGCAATAAATGTCCC
>JADANM010005443.1:8411079-8421191 GCA_026213755.1 Eurema hecabe
CTTCTTCGCTTATTCACTTATTTACTTATTCGCTTATTCACTTATTTACTTATTCACTTATACACTTATACACTTATTCACTTATACACTTATTCACATATTTACCAATTCATTCAATCATGTATTCCCCAAACAGGATACACTAGTAGCTCTTGAAGGCTTAAGCAGCTGGTCGTCGATCTGGCCGCCAACTAACCTCACAGTCACAGCCAAGAGCGGGATCGTCTCTAAGACGGTACTCGTCACTTCGACGAACAAGCTGCCGCAAATCGTGAAACTACCCGTAGGAGATATTGACGTCAGTGTTGATGGTAAGTCTAATATTGATAAAGATAGCTCTTGCCCGTGACTTTGTTTACGTCAATTACTGTTATTGTGCTAGAAGAGTGTTGTGGTTTTATTATAGGTCGCGTCATTTATGTTTAGCGCTGGACGAGAATAGCTGCACATCGGTAGAATCGCGCTCGTAATTGACGTATTGGTGCGAGAAAGACAACACAACTGGGACAACCAATCAACGCTCGCGCTATTTTTGACTTCTGCGCAGGTTTCGTTCAGCGCTAAAGATTCGTGAAGCGACCTATACTAGTATATGATTTTTTTTTAATTTTAATGTATATGTAAATGAGAGTTATTTTTTTTCTCTTATTTCCTTTCTCTCTTTCTCTGTCGTAGGGAGTGGGTGTGCGCTAGTACAAGCGACTCGCTTCTATAACACGCTGTCAGCCTCGCGCCAATATGGACACTCTCTAAGAGTTCATCTCAACGTATACACAGACGGGCCTTTTAACTGTGATGGGAATAGCACGTGCTTCTGTGCTGCAGTTATTGAGGTAAAGCGATTTTGTTTTTTATTTTTACAGGTTATCTGCGATATGCTATTTTCATTAGACGACCGCTTGGCGCAGTGGTAACACAGCTGCTTTCTGCGCGATGGGTCGTGGGTTCGATTCCCACACCGGAAAAATATATTTGTAATTTACATATTATGTATTTTTCTGGGGTCTGGGTGTTGCTATGTTGTACTATAACCGATGTTGTGACCATTAACTAAAATTAAGTCTATAATTTCATGTTTTACCTTGCGAGGCCCCAGGTAACACTAGCTATCTGCAGCGCTCAAGATCTGCGAAATTGGGTAACTATAGTAACCCTAAGCGCACCAGCGGATATGCTATTTTCTGCTTTAAAATGATAAGCTATTGTTTATTCATTCACTTATACAGGGGTCGCCAACGTGGCGTACATTAAATATAAAGTAACATAAAATACAAGATTTACAAGCTAAATAATGTCGCCACTATTATAGGCATCCACAACATTTAATACTTATTGTTTATTTCTATATAAAAGTTAATAACAAGACCACTGGCTAACAATCATGTTTCTATTATTACTGAAATTAATTAACAACAAGGTTTAAACCCTAACCTTGTCAATAAAAAATGGTGTCAGTAAAACAGCTGATTGAACTGTCAATAAGTGCCTAAAAATACCGCTAGACCCAATATTTTTTAAATTAGATGTTTAAAATTAAGTATATTTTTATGCTGACTTTGACCGAGTCCAGAGCTAAATATTTTTATCAAAGATAAGTTATCTTTTACATAGTATAAAACAAAATCGCTTTCTGTCCGTCACTATAAATAAATAAATATTTTCAGGACATCTAGTTCCAAGCTAAGCCTAAGCTTGTGTTATGGCAACTAGATAACGGAATAAATTACATATACATACTTTTCTTTTGTAAATACATACATATAATACAAACCAAAACCCAGACACCAGAAAAATACAAATATATTTTTCCGGTGTGGGGATCGAACCCACGACCCTTCGCGCAAAAAGCAGTTGTGCTACCACTGCGCCAAGAGGTCGTCAAACAATGTATGCTTAACTCTTTAAAACGTCGTATTTTAATAGATAGTGATTCTTAAAGAAGGTTTATATGTAATAATGTATAGTTCATGCATAATATATGCGAGCGAAGCTGAGGCAAGTCGCTACTATAAAATCCTACTATAATATTATAAATGTGATATTTGTGTGAATGTATATATGAATGTTTGTTTTTCTTTCACTCAAAAACAGCTGAACCGATTTAGTTGAAATCTGGTATGTAGATAGGTGAACCATGGAGACTTTGTATCCCGGTATTGCCCCGGGAACGGGAACTACGAGGGTAAATCCACGGGTCACAGCTAGTGTATATAATAATCCTGTAACATAAAGGTTTGCGTGGTGTGGGTGGGCTGGTTTCCCGAGATGGCGCTGGTGGAAGCGTCCCTCCCAGGAGGCTTCGGCGCTGATGCAGCCCTGCTCCACGACTTGCAGCGAACAGACAATAGTAAGACAGACTTTATTTTAAACCAGCACATATCAGATTTTTTCGCCAATTCAAAAATGGCCTGTGACTATGAGGCCTCGTTTTTTTTTTTTTTTTTTAATTTATTTCCATAATAAGGTGATTTACAAAATATTTAACCCAGGCTCCCAAGATAGTAAATACTGTTTTTCAGGAGCCTGTTTCGTCCAATCATGACACATGATTGCCATGCCGCCTGAACAGTGATGTGCGAATGTCACTGTGCTCCGGTCTGAAGGGCACTGTAGCCAGCGAGATTACTGGGCTCATGAGTCTTAACATCTGACGACTCAAAGTGGGGAGCGTCGGTGTAGTGCACCCTGCCCGGAGTTGCACTTTATAGCAAAGCTCCAGGTAGCACTGCATTGGCCATGGGCTGGCGTTACTCTTACCATCAGGAGTGCGTCCAGCTCGTCTCCCCTCTTCATATTATAAAAAAAAAAAAAACATATACGGCACCGACACAATTCGTTCAGATTTACAATAGGCTACATATAAAAATATAAAAATTCCTTTAAAACGTTGAAGAAATATTATATTTGACATCCTAAAAGGTATGTAATATAGTATATACAACGTGTAACGGAAATGTGTGGTCATATTTTTGCGTGATGTTCAGATGCTCATAGATAGTCTATATACAAGTCCCCGCACTAAAATAAACATATTTGAGATTTATTATTTTATTTATTCATCAATAAAATCGATAATATAAAAAACAAAACAAAAGTGTTACATCACTTTTCGAATTCTAATGACAGAGACAGCAGTAACTCTTTCAATGAAATGCATTGTCATAGGGTCATGCGGTCATTGACACGTAACAGCTGATAGCTCTAAAGTCTAAAGTGATGTCGTAGTATCGATAAATTTAAATATCGATATGCTAGTCAATAGAAATATAAAATCAATATCTTGATTATAAATAGTTCAAATGAAATGACTTTTTATTACATTAATTTAAAATTAGGTATTCTTTGGGATCCTCTTATATGACCACGCATTTTTGTTACACGTTGTATATAATATAGTATTGCTACAGGAATATACCTGAAAAAGTATACTGTCTAAACAATTCCCCTTTTTAACCGACTTTAAAAAAAGGAGGAGGTTCTCAATTCATTTAGAAGTCGGTGTGAAACAATAAGTGTTTGTTTGGTTAAATAGATATTGTATAGATTGTTGTAGCATTTACTTGGTACCGACGTCTAAATTATAAAATAGCTATTAAATCATTTCTATATACTAAATGAAAATGCGTATTACTATGTGGGAAGCAAATTTATTTTTTGCTTTTTAGTTTGAAGTCGGTTTATTTTTTGTTATTATTACTAGAAGCTTCCGAAAATACAACCAACTATCCTCAGTTGTCATATAAAATTTTCGTTCGAATGAATATTAAAAACGCCATGACAGGACGCAGTAACAAAGGCACAATACCTCGGATCAGAGTGCCATTGTGAGTTTTGTGACGTGCCAGCTTTTGGGTACACGCCGTGCATAAATAGGACAGATACAAGGAATTATTACAATATAGAAACATTTAAGGATGGCAGTTTTATTTTTCATAGGAATACATTACTAATAGGAAAAGTAAAATTTCCATTATAAACGAGAAAGGTTGTGATGTAAGTGTTTGTTGCTCTTTGCCACAAAAACTACAGAATGGATAAAATAAACAAATATTTTCAGGACATTTATACACAGCGCCATCTAGTTCCAAGCTAAGCAGAAGCTTGTGTTATGGCAACTAGATAACGGAATAAATTACATTTACATACTTTTCTTTTGTAAATACATACATGCAATACATAGCAACACCCAGACGCCAGAAAAATACAAATGTAAATTACAAATATATTTTTCCGGTGTGGGGATCGAACCCACGACCCTTCGCGCAGAAAGCAGTTATGCTATCACTGCGCTAAGCGGTCCTCAAATATTTACTATGAATTAATGTAACGGGAAAAAGTCTGAAACAAACATATTTATTTTATTTATTTATAAACACGGGAACGATAACTATACGGGTATAATTTCGGTCGTCTCTCATTCACTCTCTCATTTATTAGATCCAAAGATGATCTCTATATTCTATATCTATACATATCTATACATATAATAAAAACGTAACGAGTCGCTGTCTGTACATAGAAGATATATGAGAAAAAATATTATAGGAGACCTTTATTAACGCAATAGATCCCAAAACAATGATTTTTGGAATTTTTGTCTGTTTGTCTGTTTGTTTGTGCACGCTAATCTCAGAAACGGCTTACCCTATCTAGATGGGGTTTTCAATGATATAATATTGTTGTAAGCTTAACTTAACATTTAGTCTTTATTTCATGTCAATCGGTTGATAAATAAAAAAGTTATGGCAATTTAATGAATTACGTTGAACTTGCTGAACGTTTGTTGGCCCGGGTTAGGCATTTTGAAAAATGCTGCCCAAAGTTACTTTTCTACGCGGGCGAAGTCGCTGGCACAGCTAGTAATGCTATAAAAAGGCATCGTATGTATCGGATTGATTGCAGAATTGCAAAACTACCCTCACCACAAAAGCAATATTCCACCCATACTACACCCACTTATAGAAACACAAGTCTCATTACCAAGTAATAATGAAACGGAAGAGTTTCAATTAGGTGGGATGTTGATACAACACCGTACATCGCGCGCCCCTGACCTGCTGACCTATATGCTATTGCGAAGGCTTACGGCGGAAACTAGATCGCTTTTTACATTCATTCGGGAGCTTTCCAGCTGGAGAATTTTTAAGGTTATAATATGTCATATAAATAGGTTTTAATGTGGCTTAGTGTAGCTTTATAGGGTACCGTCGTTCACTATTTTTTGCTCCTTTTCCTTCGCTACCTAAAAAGGAAATCTAAATCTGAATATAATATACTCCGCCTGTCTGTGTGTTAAGACTTTTTATTTCCAAAATTGTGTTGCAAAATTATTAAAAAGTTAAACTACTGTTTCCAGTCTAAAAATATTTTTATTCTTATACATAAAAATGGGGTCAGTAGGTTACACGATACGTACAAAACAAACGTCTGAAAGATACCGCTCCTCTGCGATAAGGCCGCCGTTGCGCGTTCTATAATCCATAAATATTTTTACTCTACTCATTTTTAAATGTAAATTATATTTTAATCAGTCTGTATAGACCGTTAAAAATATAAAGATGGTCACATTTTATCAAAACCCTCTGTAGCTACCAAAGAGTTTTTAATGAAACGAATCAATTAAAACGAACCGTTGTTTCATTTCAAAAGTACCTACGTCGCTGTGTGACGTCACAATGAAATCCATTACATGTAATTGCTGTGTCTAAACGATGCACTCGACTCACGAGAAACATGTTGCATTAGCCCGGATAACCGCTGTTTCTATTTCAGTCTTGCTATTCAAAGCGATATCGCTGTCCTTATTAATATCGTGGATTTAGAGAAGATTTTGTACCGCATACTCGTATTTGTATATGATTTGGTGGGGCTCTTTCGCAGGAGACCGACTGGGTGGGTACCCCCACAGTGCCAGACATTCAACCAACTGAACAGTGATGTGCAAATGTCACTGTGCTCCGGTCTGAAGGGCACTGAGAGATTACTGGGCTAATTAGTCTTAACATCTTATGACTCAAAGTGGGCAGCGTCAATGTAGTGCACCCCTGCATGGAGCTAAGTTCTGGGCAGCACTACATTGGTTATGGGCTGGCGTTTCTCTTACCAGCCAGGATGGCGTGCAGGTCGTCTCACCACTTCATAGAATTAAAAAAACCTATAGTTTCAAAACTTTCACGATCGTTTTTTTTTTCATCGCGTACTTGCATAGTTTTCGTTTCATTAGTAATTCCAGGGTATTAAGTATACTATATGTTAATTAAAATTCTAAATTCGTTCGTGCCAAACTTCAGCGAAATCCATTCGCTAGTTTTCGCGTGAAAGAGCTACCAATATCTATATATCTAGACATCTACACATACAAACAAACTTTCGCATTCACAATATTAATAACGATTACGTGTATTAACAATAAGGTGCCCTAAATAATTTAACATATACACACGTAATCCTACTTGATATTATAAACAATTATATTGTATACAAATAAGGTAACTTTTAAACTACCCTCCAGTGCTCCGTCGCATAGAACTGTCATCCAACAACGGTAAAGTGACATTATACCTCGGGACGCCGGGCGGCGCGGACGTGCGCGGCGGACACCGCTGCTACAACATACACGCCGTCGGCCCGAGAGTCAGAACTAAACCGGCTTATGTCAAGTTACTCGACTATTATAGGCCGGAGATCAATGATTTGCAAGTTAGTGCTTTTTGTTTAACACTATAAGATTCACTAGTGTATTTAAATTTGTATTTAATATGGACCTAATTCAGTAAGACGTCTGAAGAAGACTAATTAAGATTAAGTTACAAATTAAATAATTTCAAACCATACCATACGAGTACTATACTATGTCATACCTATATTTTCTTAGAAACTATTAATATTTTAAAAATTGTTTTATACATTACATTATTTTGTATACTCAGATGTACACAATACCCGAAGAATGTCCACCTCGCATAAACTACGATACAAGTGACTCGGGAACTTCAGATAATATCTTCAACAAAGCGAGATCTATTGATGGAGAAATTCTTATCAATTACGACGTTGCTTTCGAAGATATACCAGATGGGGTTCCTCTTGAAGATCCATTATATGACAATCTGACAGACGATACTCCTATGAATTCTATAGTTTATAGTGAAAATGAAATTCAAAACCGAGGAGATAAAGCTAAAATTGCTAGAAAAGATAGGAATAAAAAATTTGAACAAAAAGATAGTATTGATCAGGATATAAAACTTGACGTAGAAAACGAAATACCTCAACAAATGAATATGAAGAAAGATCAACAAATACGTAGCAATGAACACGAAGAAATTAAACGCGATGTTGAAATTGGTCAAGATGCTAAAGAAATTGCAAGGGAAACAGAAATGAAACAAAACATTGAATATCAGAATCAGAATATTACTGAAGAACAAACAGTTGCTAACGGCATAAGAGTTGATGAAGAAAATACTAGTAAAAATAATATTACAAATGTTCAACCTGAATCAGAAATATTGCCCAATACGACATTTACAAACATGAAAGAAACAAAGGAAGAAATAAAAGATGAACAAAATAATGATAAAGACAGATTTGCGAGTGAAGCGTTCTCTAATTTCCATATAATAGATTCAGAAAAAGATTTAGAAGTACCAACCGGAGTTGAAGGACCAGTACCTTCGATAGTGTTGCCACCAGAAAATTTTGTTTTTGTGCCGCGATCAGGTAATACTGCTCATACATTTTTATTTCCTTAAATAACCTTTAGAGTTTAGACTTTAGTCTAAGGAACCTATAAAATTAAATATAATGTCAATTAAAATTAGGTCTAGGCGCGGTTTTATCACTTGAAAGTGATCTCCTCCAGGCAACCTTTTTTAATTTGTTTTGCTCTGTAGTTTTTTTTGTGAATAACCTATTAAAATAGTTAATTAAAGTATGTATATGACTTTATAATACATTTTTTGGGAAGGATATTTATAATATGGTAAATTATGGTTTTTCGGTTTTTTATTACCTTTCTTTGATTAATTTAGGTTATAACTTAATTGCCCTTTTCAATTTTTAATCTATATGATGTGTGTAAGTAAAAATAATATAAATTTTCGTGTTGTAAAAAGAGTAAAAATATCTATACTATTTCAGACGATCCGCCGCAAAGATGGGACTCAAAGCTCCAAATAACTCCTACCAACTACTTCATACATCCATACTACAATCAAAACTATTATAGAAATTATAGACATATTTAACTTAAAATATAAAAGACTGAAATGGCTTATTTATTAATTAGATAAGATGCAGCAATATGGCTGTGAAATAAATATCGTTACGAAGTTTTGTTTTTTATTTCGAAACTACTCCTTTTAGGTCAATTGATATGTTCGAGAATATTCCCTAGACGCCATTGAGGACGAAAACACAATCTCACTGTTGTAGTTACAAATGTTTATAGTTAATACTTTCAATCCTACTAGACCGTATCTATACTTCTATATACTAATATATAAAGCTGAAGTTTGTTTGTTTGTTTGAACGCGCAAATACTGGTTCGATTTGAAAAATTATTTTTTTATTGAATAGTCAATTTATCGAGGAATGCTTTAGGCTACATAACATCACGCTGCGACTTATAGGAGCGAAGATATAATGGAAAAACAAATCAACGGGGACGAAGTCGCGAGCAACAGCTAGTTTAATAAAAAAAAAGTAGCTGTCTACACGGAGCTAAACCACTAGATCTGAGATCTGACTGATTTCCTGAAATTACATACATACATTGCATGCAACCTTTTTTAAATACATTCACAACTACTATATTACTTTTTAAACTTAAATATTATTTTAAATTAATTAGGTGACTAATAGGTGAGTTTTGTATTTTTGTATTATAAAGTGGAAAAAAAACCATCAATCTGCGTCCTTTTAACTGTTAAATAACAAAAGGAAATTATTTTGAAGCATCTTTTATGAATTGAAAGGTCAAACAAACAGGTGGTTCACCTGTTGCCTTAATGGAATATTACCTAAAAACATGGCAACATTAAAATCATGATGAGCTTTGCCATATAGGAAAGTCGATCGTAACTCGAAAAGTTGAATTCTTGTTTGTAGCTAGTTGATTAAATATTGAAGTGCCCTCTTTTACGGTCATCGTCTTTATGTAAGAAATATGTAGGTCTTTTAAAACATGTATAGCATATACATAACTGGCTAGATCCCGATAAAAGCCTACGTCTTTCTAAGCTGTCGTCAAAAGTATATAAAAATTTCAAAAAGTTAAGTTTTTGATGAAAGCGTAACAGCCAGACTTTGTACATACAATATACATACATAGATCTATTGAAGTCTTCCATTACAGAGGGAATCACCTTCTGTGAAAACTGTATAAAATGTAAAATGTTTACTGATAAATATATTTTTATTTTACTGTCGCGTTAACAATATTAGTACGAATATAAATGAAACTTATAAAAAAAAGGATTTAATTTGTATATTAGCTATTATTAATTAAAACAAATAAAAGAAGTGAAATAAACTAAATATAATTCGGGATAATGTTGGTTAATTTATTAAAGGATGAACGTAAATTGATATAAAATTGAAATAGGTTGATGTCCGGTGCATTGGGGACGATGTTGAGTCATACGACTGAATCACGCGACGCGATCAAATGACCGAATATTATAAGCATGCAAAATTTGTAATAAATGCGTATAAGACATAATTAACAAATTAACTGGCGTCTTTTTAAAAGTTTCTATGTACCTAAAATAAGTACTGAAAATTTAGATTTAGGCCATATTGTTATATTTAAAAAATCTATGAAATATAATTTTATAAACCTGATGACAGTGATTATTCTTCTTTAAAATATTTCACCAATGACAAGATTATTCATTGTGAAGATCGAGTTTCTTTCAAATTTAACCTAATTAAAACATTAAAAGAGATATCTAATTTTAAATATAATTTTTTAAGATTTGTATTTAAAGTTTATTGATTTGTTTGTTATTTTGTATAAAGCAGCATCTATTCATAAATTATACATACTTAAGTGTTTATTATTAACACTTAAGTATTGCGAAATTGATTTTTCATCATATTTTATTTAA
>JADANM010005443.1:8421291-8445634 GCA_026213755.1 Eurema hecabe
AAGTATTGCGAAATTGATTTTTCATCATATTTTATTTAATATAATAATTATTGTTTTTTATAAGTGAAAAAAAATGTAACCAAGCATTGAAACCTAAATAATATTTGAACAATATGATTAAAACAGAAAATGTATTGTAAAACAAGTAATTTACTTTGTTTGTCAAAAAGGAATGTGAAATAGACAGTTGTGTATGAAATTTTACTACAAACATTTTATATATCAAAAAATTGAGGAACAGATATTGGATATGAAGTGAAGTCATTCCATCACCTGTGTCAAGGTTTAAACTAACTATATTATACTAATTTTCAGCAAAATCCATTATGGTTTCCACTTGAAGTGGTAACACATATGCATATATCCTCACATACAAATATTAACAATTTACTACTAAGCTTTAAGCGGTTATTTGAACGGCTGGGTGTAGCAGAGTCTTATCAATTTCTGGAAGGGGCATGATAACTTAATCATTTTCTGTGTTATCAGTAACATGAAATAAAAACAATGTGTTAGCAACATTTTAATATATATTTTTATTCAAATGAATTAAATCATACATTAGAGAATACTTGAATTTCAATGTACCTTCTTTGTTACAATAATCGTAAAATAATCTTACTGAAGTTATAGTGTTACATATAAAAATTGGGTTCAATCACTCTCGATGACATAATTTGTGGACAAATAATTTTACCCATACTATTTGAGCAACTGTCCTAGGCTTAATTTCTGAAATATTGTGCTCTTTGCCCATAACACGCACTTAGCTACATGGACAATAAAATTAACTATAATTAAATGCACCATTGAACCTCCCATGTTTAGCTGACAGCGCACATATATTATGCAAGCAATATTTAAACTAATATACAAATAATACTGTCTTTACGATGGATGGATTACAATTTTGATGCAATGAATAAATGCTATGTGAAGTTACATTTGTAATTGACATGATTCAAAGGAATATATTGCTCACACAATCCACCTGCAGATAAGGAATCAACTCAAGTAAATTTTAAGGCTGTTCTACGGACCTACATACTCTAAGGGTCCTAATTACAATGTACAATCTTCTATAATCTCTGCTATTATTATCAGACAACATGAATTGTCATGGACTATCGGGAACACCACTTCCAAGCGGGCAATAATTTATGTAATAATCAATATCCTTCCATAATGAGAGTAACAAAATGCAATAAAATTTAACAGTTTACAATAGCGATTTCTCTATACTCATAGATAAATATGCGCCGGGGCCGCGTCCCTCGGTGCCAGTAAACATTTGAACGAGACTTTTTCTTATGTGAATATGTACAGAGGCATCGGAGCACGCTGCAGCTCATAGTGCAGCGGCGGGACATCATTGGCTCTTAAGTTCCTTACCGATCGTGTACGACACGAGGCGCGCCCAGTCGATCTTGCTGCGCGTCACCGGCAGCTGCCGCCGCAGCGCCTTGAACGTGGTGTCGCTCATCGTCTTGTAGTTGTCCGATATCGCCGTCTGGTACGCGTTCTCCGCGTCGCACACCAGCTTCACGAACTCCTTCGCCGTGGCCACCTCGCCCGTCGCCACTAGCGGGGCGCGCACTTCCTTAGAACTAACGAGCTGGACGTTGCCGTCCTCATAATAATGCACTTGCACTCGCAGCATGCCGCGCAGCTCCGCGGCGCCGCTGCCCACCGTTAGCGACCAGACGGAGCGCCACCGCCCGTTCCAGTAGTTCTTCGGCTGGAATTGGTGGTCTTCGATACATGCCACGAGCGATACTGCTCCCGATTCGAGCGCCCGTCCGACAACTAAACTAGCTCCATGTTTGTAATGTTCAGCGACGTAATTGGTCAATTCTACGTCCAACGCGGCTCGCCAGGGCTCCGAGACTCTATCCGGCTCGTAAGGTTCATACTCGGAAGCTTCTTTACGAAGATGATCGTATTTAAAGGAGTGTTTTGAACGTGGGTCGAAGAATCTTCCTCCACCGAGCTCATTATGGTCAGTAACAAGCGTATGAAGCTCTGAGCCTTCGAGACGCACGGGTGTGAGCTGATCCTTGTTGTATTGAGCGAAAGCTCCGCTGGCACCTTCTTTTAATAAAGTGTCGTTGTTCAATAATACTCTCACATCATTAAATACTTCATTAAATTCACCTGGTGGCGAATGGAGTATAAAATCTGAAACAATTCTTACTTTTTCCTGATCACTAATCACTTCGTCACCGTCCGCCGCCATTTTTGATTTTGATACTTTTGAGTCTTTTGACACTACTGTGAATATAGACCAACAAGCATTTTTAAGGCACCTAAGTGACACTGACGTAATGGCGTTGGAATACAGGAACCTCATATAGCCAAATAATCTATTAATACCTATAATAATTAAATGCCATAAAATTTATAAAAATGATCTAAGAGAATAAAATAAATAATTTAAATTCAAAGTAGTATTTACATAGCATTCTCTTATTTATTGTTAAACAAGGATACTTCTTAAGGGCACATATTATTATAATGACAGGCATATTATTTAATGCATTATCATTTTTAAATTTTTTATTCGTACTTATCTATTTGATTTTAGCGAGATTCTACATAGATTATTATTTATTAATAATTCAATTTTTTTTTAGCCTACTATACATAAAAATATGTTTCAAATTCGTTATCCAATTCAACCTGCTTATGATTGAGATAACAGATGTGTCATTTTATGACTTAATTTTACTTTTAACAGCTGTCAAATGTGGCTATGTTCGTGTTGTGTAACTAGGAGATCGATTTAAACTAATTTTTAATAAATATGAATTCGCTGTTAACATATAAATACTATGACACCCCAGAAGGGAAGGATATCTTCAAGAAGGTTTTTTGTACTTCTAAGAACATGGCCTTAGCTGCTATGCCGGCTGCTACATTTGATGTGCTTCTATATTCTCACCCTAAAGGTTTCTTTGAAACTGCTTTACGATACAGCACCTATTTGGGCCCAGCAGTGAGCATGGCTTCAGCATTCACCCTTACAACAAATATCGCACAAAACATGCGAGGTAATTTGTTTTCTCATATTCACCTATTTTTTATAGAACTTTCAAAATGTAAAACATCTCTTTGACATAGTAAATTAAAGCATGCCCTCCATAACATTGTCGTTGTATTATAAATATTAGAAATGTCTGTATATACTTATAACATCTCAATTACATTTTCATATGAACCATATGATTTTCCAGGCAAAAATGATGAATTAAACTACTTTATGGGTGGTGCAGCGGCCGGTGTGGTATTCAGTTCCATGCGCATGATGCCAATTCTCGCAGTACCAATGGCCATACTGCTGGGTACTGCTGGTGTTATTAAGAAAATAGCGATTGACGAAGGTTACACATTTTTCCCAAACATTCAAATGGCTACTGAATCAATTTCATCTGTCCGGAACGACTGGACTATTCGCAAAGATGCTGTAGAGCTGAAAACTTGGACGACTGGTAAGCTAATATTTATATTAATGATTAATGAGGAGGTATTAAGTATTTCAGTATGCTTAAAGGGTCAAGTCATGTCCAGAACTTGTTCTATAGCTACTTAAGTATAAAAATTATCTTAGAAATGTATATATGGGAAATGAAATATATTTTATTAGTAAGAAGTATATTAGTAAGAAGCTTTGGTTGTAATTTTTATTAATCCCAATTTGTGTATATTTGAATTCTTTTAAAAACATAACTATATGCTATAATGTTATGTACATTATATACTATATGTACCTTTTATTTTAAAAGTTAGTAGAATTAGCTGAAAACTGTTAGCTGCTCTGTTAGTTGCATTTATATAATGTGTAAAAACTTATCCGAAAATTTTATTAGGATAGCTGTCATTCTAATTTTAAAAGTTTTACTTTTAATGACAATTTAAAGAGTGTGTTACTTTCAGGTAAGGAGTAAGCTTTATAGAAGGAGTGATAATCGAAAATCAAGGATGTAGTGTAAATAAAAGCGAAGGTTATTTAAGTGTAATAAACAAATTTTTATCTACTTTCTTGTAGTTATTTATAATCTGTGGTGTTCATAAACAATTGTTTTTTTATGTGCAAAAACCTTCTGGATTCTTCAAGGCAAAACCAAAAATATATTGTCCCATAGTAAATATATGATGGCAATATTAATGATGTTGCTACTACAAATTTAAAAAGAAATTATTTTGGAATTAAAAGAGTACCCTTAAACATTTTAATACTTAATATTGGCATAGCATGAACCAAAAATCTTTTTAAGATTTTATATGCATACAGGACAAACACCTTTTAAAATTTTAGAGACAGCAACTCCTGGTTATGATGTTACAATGAACATACATAGATAGCTTAAATTATTACCTCACTGTAATAATCAAATAAAACAACACTTTCGTTTACAATTTTTATTTTTATAACTATTAAAACAACAAAATCACAAGCAAACTACATTAAAAATGCTTACATTAGTTATTTGAACTGCAAATAAAGAAACATATTTATTTAAAAATATAAATATTTGAAAAGGAATGTTAGAGTATGTATGTCCTCCCTTTTCATAAAAACAACGAGATGGCGACCTTTGAAACAAAATATAAACACTGAACAAAAAAATTATAACCAGAGATAATAAATATTTAATCTGTTGAAGCGTAACTATAACAAGCAGAGCATAGATAACAGATACAGCATAAATGCAAACAATTTTAACCACACCCCAGTGCACAGATAAATTATTAACGTTTTCAAATTAACTAACATACAATAGTAACTAACAATATACATTACTATATAATAATCACTCAAATTTTATATAATTAATTAGAAAAAAAGATGGTAATGATTATTATTATGCGTCCCATAAAGGTCAACTAACAATTCAAAATTGACATTCCGGTTATAAGAATTTGTATCAAAGCAAGTTTTCACAATCGAATTTCATTTCAAATGCAAAATATTAAAAGATTTTTTAAGTAATCTAAAATTTTGTATAGTCTACGTCAAAATTTGGCAAGATATAAAAGTACAATAATAAATTTAAAATCAGTAGTTAACAATTATTAATTTATTATTTAAATACAAAACTATTTCATATAATTATAATATATTAAAATTGAAAACCGTAAATTTGGCACGAAAACTTGAACACAGATAAATACAAATAGAATTTAATTAAATGATTTAAATATTGTAAGAAATAGCCATAAAATTTAAACACTTATAAATTAAGAAGGGGAGCGAACCGGTTGAGCTTAATTTTTTTTCACATCTAAATCATAACCTCAAATTAATTTCAAAATAACGTCTCTATACAAATAGGCTACATGAACAATGGAAATAAAAAAATAATTCAAACCTTTTTTAAAATGTCTGGTTTTCTTAACTGATCAAAACATAACTTTGATCAATAGAGCATCATACTGATAGTGACGTCAATTGACATGTGAACTAATGTCATTCCATAAAATCATATCATAACTATGACGTCACACTTCAGTTACAAATAACAAAAACGTCAAGACTGTTGTCTTAATTTATTGATTAAAGATTTTAAAAGTTTTGTATAAGTTATTAAACCATTCTTTTTTAAAAAACATGGTGTACCTATAACAAAATTATTCCCAATATATTATTAACATTGTCCAATAGCCTATTGTATATAATTTATTGTACAGACATACTTTCTTCTAAAATTAATGTGCTAAGGACACGAATATAAAAACCATTTTATTTCCAAAACTATGCAAATATAGGAAATTCAAAATATAGTTTTGGACTAGTTACCCGACCCGTCTTCGGTCGTGTAAATCGGTTGCGTAGTTTTATAGGAGACATTTCGGGACAGACAGTGAATAATGAAACAATATTTTATTTAAATAAATAAACAAAAAAACATGTATAAGTAAATAATTTGAAAAAATATGAATTTAAAACTTTGTGGCTTCACTTCAGTTAATAGAAAAATCAAATTTAATATTGCCAATACTAAAAATCCGTATACCATTAAAAATACTTAATACAATTGGTATGAAATCTAATATTAATAATATATTTCTATATCCTTAGCACTCGTACACCTAACACTATCAATCACTTCTTATCACTCTTTGGCCCTGACTTGTTTCCTACTTCTCTTGCTATCTCTTCTTCTGACTCTTCTTCTTCTAACTCTTCTATCTCTTCGTCTTCCATCTCTTCATCTAAATCCTCATCGGATAGATCTTCCTCTTTCTGTAATTTAACAAGAGATATAGGTTAATGTATTTTGAAATTTGTATGTGTATAAAAACAATTGATTTTAATTTTAACTCGAGAGCAGCTATTTCTTTTGTAATTACTTTCTCGTTGGACTCAACTCCATACTGAATTATTATTTCTAAATAATGAATAGAGCAATTAACAGACTTCTTGCCAGTTCTTTTCTGTAGAAACTGCATTATGTACTGGTGGTTAAATGTACATAATTGTATTGTAATACTATAAAATTTTAAATTAGTTTAAATGAAGATATTTTTGACTTGACTTTAACTGGAAATAATAACAACTCAGTTCAATTTGAAAATAATAATAATTATATTTATATACATACATAAAAATCAATATGGCGGCCTATGAAAATAAAAAAACCAGTTAATAGACTTAAAAAGGGAACGTATATCTTTTAAAAGGCTGGCAACTCACTCCAGAGCTTTCAAGCTCCAATGTGATGACCACTTTTCATCAGGTGACTCGCCTGTGTTAAATATAAAAAATGATTCATTCTAACCTCAACAGCTGGTTGTGTCATCGCACTCGCTGTTGTGAATTCGTCCATTGTTGATTCTGAAAAAACAACAAAGTCCGTTGTGAACAACATATACAGGGTGTTTAAGAGCTTGAAGGGTAATATTCCCTTTTAAAACACAACTAATAAAATACATAAATACTTCAGGACGATTTTACACACAACCATTTAGTCCCACGCTAAGCAGACCTTGTGTTATGGCAACTAGATAACGGATAAATTACATATACATACTTTTCTTTTGTAAATATAATAGATACGATCCATAGCAACACCCAGATCCCAGAAAAATACAAATGTAAATTACAAATTTATTTTTCTGGTGTCTAACCCGCAGAAAGCAGTGGTGCTACCACTGCGCCAAGCGGTCGTATAAATAACAGTTTTATAATTGTTTAAAGATTAATTGAATAAAGATACTTTGACTTTGACTTATGTTTGTAATGCAAAATTTACCTAAATTCAACTAGCTTAATTGAATAGCGCATATATTGAGCTTGATTTAATACTTTTTGGCTGGTGATGTGATAATATTTTATAACGATCATAAAAAAAAAAACAAAAGAAAAAAGAAACTAAAATGTTGCCATGTTCTAATATAATCGACTACAGTAGTATATTAATAAATTATATAGATACTAGTGAACGTCTGTATGGCTTTAAAACATTTAATAGAGCACTATGAGATAAATAAATAAAATAGTATATTTAAAACCTTATACAAATATTCACTTAATTATTGGAATGCGGAATGCCGATGATATAAAATATTGGTCGTAGATATAGAGGTTATAAAAAAATTTTGTTCCCTTATTTTTTGCTTTTTCCAAATAACAACAGACTACGCAGATATAGCGCATTAAAGTTACTCCTGGGGACTAATTACGTAACACCTTAGTAGAAAACGTGCATAGTTGTGACGTCATACGAGTTTCCAAATCAATGTATCTCTCCTTAAGTTTTATAATAACAGAATAACTAAAAAATTCGTATGTCATTATTTTTTATGTAACAGGCAAAATGATATTTGA
This sequence comes from Eurema hecabe, assembly GCA_026213755.1. NCBI lineage: Eukaryota > Metazoa > Arthropoda > Insecta > Lepidoptera > Pieridae > Terias > Terias hecabe. The sequence continues at coordinate 8,429,120 of JADANM010005443.1, forward strand.
ACAATAGCGATCTATCTGTTACCTATATTACGAAGAGGTAAAATGTGTTTGTTGGTCTGTAGTAAGTTATATCTGAAAGTGTTGAACAAAATTCACTTACACTCATATTAGCATTATTAATACATATACAATAATACGAAAAACTAGTTAAGAAGGCACAGTACCGGTTCGATTATTAAAATCAAAAATAGAAAAATAGGACATCGAAAAATCTCGAAATTAGTAATTATTACAATAATTAGTTTAATTTTTAACCGACTTCAAAAAAGGAGGAGTTACTCAATTCAACCGTTCGTTCGTTTGTTAATAGCAATAATAAAAATAACTGACCGGGATCTCGCTCGGGCGTGTCCCGCGGCGCGTCCTGTATTAATGACAGAGTCATTTTTCCGCTAACCACCAACTGGAAAAAAAACCATAAAAATTATCACTATTAATAATATTATACCCTGATGGCACCATTATCACTATTACACAGTGTGTTCCAACAACAGAGCATAGTGCGGCATTTCGATCAATGTCAAATTAAAGGAAAACAATTTCTCGATATATGTATGAAGAAAGATGTAGTTGAAACATTAAACGTTAAGCATTATTCCACATAATGCAGAATTTCGAAATTTATATATATATAATATAATTTTATAAACCTCTATAGACGGGAATTTCAGTTACGGCGTTTTTTCGGAACGTATTCTTCGCGTAATGCGGGGTATTACTGTATTAATATCACACGACAATCACTTTTATTCACAGGTTTCCAATTGTAGAGCAAAATGCGACATTTCGATCAATGTCAACTTAAAGAATAAACATTTATTAATTTTCTGTCACTGCACATGTAATTGCACGTGTTAGATTATTCTATAGGCATACTATTCTAACACACGCATCAAGCGAAAACACTACTTAGTACTTTTGTAGATCGCATTATGCGGCATAATGCTTAACGTTGCATGTTTCAACTACATCTCTCTGTATTCATATATCGAGCACATGTAAAGTGTCAGAACATTAACAAATGTTTTGCTTTAACTTGACATTGATCGAAAGGTCGCACTATCCTCTGTTATTGGAAAACTAGGTGTATATGTTCAAGTTTATTCTATTTAGTTACAAGTGTATTATGTAGATTATTAATTCAAGTCAGTAAAACTATCTTAAACTTGCGACCCGTCCCTGCTTCGCTCGCACATATGTATTATGTAAGCTTTCCTATCTTTCAAGTTGGATTAGACTGCACGCGGTGTGCAAATTTAATTTAAAATCGGTTCAGTAGTTTAGGAGTCAATCGCGGACAAACAACGTGACACGTCATTTATATACATTAAGATATTAATTAATTAAATTATAAGTAATATTACCGGTGAATGCTTGGCTGGTTTCTGTTTATCGGCGTGGTCCTCGAAGTCAGCCACCAGCACTCGCGACTGCTTCGGAATCTCCGTTTCCAGGAATATCGACTTCACCTCCTCTGTCTTTTGCTGGAGTTACAATTTATTATGAGAGAGAGAGTGTGTGAGAGAGAGAAAGGTTCAGGATCGTCACCTGATGGTAGGTGTACTGTCCATGACCTTTCGATATTACGAATATGCCGGCCTTTTAGGTACAGTCACGCTTTTTTGAAGGATAATGAATTGATATGACTACATATTAACTTAGCTAGAAAGGTAATGAAAGCGAAAGTATTTTTTCTGTGTGGATTGCATTAACCATCGAACATATTTAAAAAAAATTGATACAGAAGTTGGCTTTTTTATTATAAAAATTTTGTGTATTCGTTCGTATCGCGTATCCTTAGTTCCTTTAAGCCAATGTCGGTTGTAAAAAAACTAGAATATATGTCATAGTGTCCAATTATATGTACCTATATATTTTTTAATGTCTATAAAACGAGCCATAGTACAAACAGAATGAGAAGATTTTAATACCAAACAGGTATATTAATTACAAAACCATTTAATTTTTTAAAAAAACTAAAAATGTTATTTAAGCTAAATTAGAAATCTACATTTAAATATTACGACAATATATTCTATTAAATAATAGGTTGAAATTTGTGTCTAGTGTTAGTACTAAAACACATGTTAATTACTAAATAAGACTACTATAATAAAATGCGGGTTAGGTATTTATTTGAGAACTAAATAATGCAATGCATATGTTACATTAAAAAAAATAGACAATAATATTGACATATAAATTATATAACGTATGAATGTTATTAAGAAATGCAAAATATTGTTAAGTATACTTCTCTTTTAATCACTATTTAAATGCCGTTTTTGAATTTATTTGCAATTAATCAAAATACATACTTATAAAATTTCTGATCTCATTCAAAATTTCTTAATTATAATTCTTTTCATCTTACTCTGTTATTTAAAAGAAAGAAAAAAAAACAATTGCTATGTTTAAATTAAACGGCATCGAACTGTCAAGTGATACGTCACTCGACATATTACGATATGACAGGTACACTAATGTCATTTCTTTAATACGTTTTCACAATTACGTTTATTTTACATATTTTTAAATCACATATTATATTAATAAACATTATTGAGCCTATAGATATTTTTCTTTTCCTACATTAACATTAAACAACGGATAGGAATATATTTTTGAATTTTACCATTATTTGATTGCAAATTGGTCGATATCAGAATAGTTAGTGAATTACATGGAAGATATATGACATACTAGTGGGGTTAAGACTAATTTTCAATTCTACTCAATATCGTAGAGGGTCTGCGTGATACAAACAGTGATGTAAGGTGTAAAATGCCTTACCGGGGCTGATTTCGGTGGTGGTACCACCGGTGGGAGCTTCCCGGGCCACGCGCTACCGTCCGCCGGGTGAGCAGTCACCTCCATGCCTACCACCTGGTTTAATTACCACTTAGTTAGACTGAGGGCTTTTTATTTAGAGGCGTGTAGTTTTTTTATGATCTCTTAAGATTTTTATTTTTGACAATAGCAATAGCAGTAGTATAAAAGGGTACTTTTTCATTAATTTATATAGAATTTCGAAATATTTTTCTCGTTCATTAACTGACAGACATACAAGCGTAGCGAGGGACTCGAAAACCCCCAATCCGTTAACTAATTTGTAATAGTTAGCATGCTATAATAATTTATTACATCTTTATAGTTATTTGAAACAAAGACAAATCTAGTAGTAAGAACCATTACAACATGGTTTAACAAAAGTCATAAATTTTCAAACAAACTCAAATGTTATCTATACTAATATAATAAAGAAGTTTGTGTGTTTGTTAAATTGTAAGGGGTAATCTCGGGACCTACTGAACCGATTTTAAAATATCTTTTACCAATAGAAAGCCACATTATTGCCTAGGGTCATAGGCTTTATAAAAAATCGAAAAGGATAATTAAGATTATGACCAACAGTGGGCACGGGTCGGCTAGCTAGTATGACGTATAGTAATAAAAAAGACTTACTTTAACGCTTGAGCTTTCATCGATAACGTCTGGAGAATCTTCTTTCAACGCTTCTGCTAATAACTCCGGCGTAGATGGACCGTCCTTAGTCGCCACTTCCCTTTCTTCTTTCAAAAACTCTTCTGTTTTAGCTATCTCTTGTTTAACATCCGACTCTATTCTTTCTTTCTCTTTAGGTATAGTAACTTCAGCTTTAACCGATTCTTCTTTATCATTTGGCACTAATGCTGTTTCTGCTTTTGTTTTTGGTAATTTCGCTTCTTCAGTACCTGAAATATCATGTAGTTCAGAAGCCTGTGTATGTTCTATGTCAATGGTTTCTGTGACGTCATGAATGTCAGACGAATCATGCTTTTGTATGACATGAGTTTCTTCCGGCTCTTGTACGGGTTTTTCTGAATCCTCGCTTTGAACTGATGATTCTTGAACGAAAGAAGCTTCTATGGTAGAAGAAATAATTGGATTTAGACTAGGTTCTTTGTCTAAAGGAATTTCTTTGGTGTCTAATGTGTCATCAATTTGGGGTGGCTTTTCAATTTGAGTATCTTCGACGGGCAAGGTTTGTTCGATTTGGGATTCGTTACTTTCAAGTAAGGTTTCTTCTGGTTCTAATGGAATAGGTTCTTTTGTTTCAGGTGTAGAGTCTATTTGGGATAAATTTTCTAGTTGGGATACGGTTTCACCATCTCTTAATGGAGATGATTTAGGTTCTGGGGTGGTTTCTTTTAATTGATATAATTCTTCTGTTGGAGATAAGAGTTCCTCAACTTGGAAGGGTTCCGTAATGTTTAATACGCTCTCTTCTATGTGAGATGACTCTTTCGTTTCAGGTAAAGTATCACTTATTGGGGACGGTTCTTTTGGTTCGGATTGGGATATTTCATCTTTTGGTAATAAGTATTCAATGGATTCCGTTTTAGGGAATTCAGATTCTAATGAAAGTTCAATTACATCATCTATTTTCGAATCAGAAGCTTGTTGATCTAATAATTCTTTTGTTTCTGTGGAAAGTTCAGGTTCTGTAAGATTTTTCTCGACATGCTTTGATTGAAGTTCAATGGATGCCTCAATTTCTGATAAGTTTTCTTTGATATTATCGTCTGATGGTTCGAATGAAGTTGTATCGATGTTAGAGTCTGAATGAGGTGCTTGTTCGCGTGTTTCATCGGGTGTGGGTGACAATACATTTTCATCTACATGCAATGTTTGTTCAGTAGAAAGGTCTTCTTGCTCTTTAGAAGATTCAGGTTGATGTTCTGATTCAATGCATGGCGATGATGTGTGTTCATCTGATGATATAGGTATGGCATCTGAAAGTATATTTTGTTCCAGTGTTTCTTTCTGTTCATTTATAGATGCTATCTGTTCAGTAACTGATTGAGATTGTATAGGCGTTTCATCTTCCGAAATATCTTTGGAAGCTGTCTCAATTTCAGCCTCGTTCTCTTCGGGAGACTCTTTTGCAGCTTCTTCAGCTATAGGTGTAAGATTAGTGTCATGTGTTTCTTGTGTTTCCTTACGTTCTGACAGTGATTCTTTTGTTTTCGCCAATTCTGGACTCTTTTCTTTAGCCTCCTGGTACTCGCTAGTCACAATTTGGACAGGGCCAGTGTTTAATAGGATTGTTCCATTAGTGTATGGACGGGTTTGGTTATCTTGGGATTCCTGGAAATTTAACGGTTATATAATTTAGTTAAATTCTAAAAAAATATAAAAATGGAAGGGTAGTTAAATAGAACTAACACACTATACGAAAAACTACATCAATCTAATACAAACTGCTAGAGATTCAAAAGCATCTCAAACAAACATAACTCTAATTTAAATCCTAACTAAGAATAAGATACTTAGCTACAACTACTAAAGGGTAAGCACTAGTTACAAAATCAAGCGAAGCTGGGAAAATAAAATTTCACAGTCATGTTATCAGTGTAAGATTTTGAGTTAATCAAGGCGAGGTAGCTTGGTAAACAGACAGATGGTAGACGAGAAATATACACTGAAAAAAAAACAACATCCAAACGAAATTGTTATAAAGAAAATGAAGAATGATGGATGATCGCTATCATCGAAAGAAATAACTACTTAATCAAAATCATTGAAGTAAGTTTGTATCGAAATCTAACAAGTAAATTATAATAATGAGTTAACGTTAACTGTTCATAATATTAATGAAGAAAACCAACATAGAAAAACTATATCGCCTCTAAACGAAAACAATATTTTTTATCATGATTTAAAAAAAAGAAATTGTACTATATACATCTGTAGTTATAAACAATTTGTTTTGTTTGTATCAAGGAGTCCTCAAAACTATCAAAAATCAAAATGAATTGCAGTATTGTTTCAATTTCGATAAAATTACACCGATCAAAATGGTCTCGCTAGTTCAGCCTAAATAACGACTCCTTTCCTTAAAAAATTAAAATATGGTACAAATAACACACCAGTGACAAATTTCCCACATATACATCCTATAGGTTTTTGTCTATTCGATTTTATAGTGTCAGTTAAAAAAAAAACTCAAAACAAGCGAATGCGATGGAGGGTAAACAAAAAGTGACACGTATCATGCAAGACCTGTCTCTGCTGTGCCGTCCCCATCTGCTGTTCCACCTCCGCTACCAGGCCAGATATGGCCGTGACAACTGCGACCAATTGTTATTATCAACCATTTATATTGCTATGCTATCTTAACTATTATAAATGTTAAGTTTCTTTCAATAGTCCGATCAGGTATTTTCACCAGTCCTGCATAATTTGTTGCATCTCTTTATATATTATATTGTATATTTATATATTATGTGTATATCTCGTATGGGTGTGAACATTTTCACGCTAAAACCACACTAACGATTTCGATGATATCTGGTTTAGATTTAACTTAGAACTTAACAAAAGAGATAGGTTATATTGCGTTACAAGTCCGAGGAATTACATATCGGGGTTAAAGATTATATGATTGTCTATAATTCTAATAAAAAAGTTTAAAATTTGACGCTGGTCTTTAAACCAGATAGTAGAATTTAAAGAACTTCACTCTAATTTGGCTGCTGCCATATTTATTTATGGGGTTCGAGAAAGCCCTTCAACACGCTTCAGACTCTAAAGCTTTTAGATAATCTCACAAAGGTTAAAACCGTATATAAATAAAGAGATAAAGTGAATGATACTGGCAAATGACTTTGTGCAAAGTTAGCAAAATTTTAATTGATATGGATTTAACACAAACGTTTAAAGGGCGAATAGAAAGGAAAATCCACAGTTAAGATTATACAAATCTGACAATATAAACAAAATTAGCACTTCATTGCAATCGGACACAATAATTAGTTTCACCATTTTTTCATTCTCAGTAAATTCAAATACAGTTCTAACATATATGAATTTGTAAATTACATCGAACTAAAATTCACGTCATCTTCAAATCCCATGCCATCCAATTTCTCCTGATTTATGAATGATCTCCCGAAATTAGCATCGTATGCAGAATCATAGAGATATTAAAAATAAACTATAATCAAACATATCGAAGGACGGTCTAAAATAGTTCCAACAGACGTTTCAGCGTGCATCTGGAATGCGGCCAATTCATCGCTTCACGTTATATCCAAATTACTTTCGAACATTTTCTCTAGTTTATCGGGAAAATTATCTCTACCAAACTCTTCTAACTTTGGTTTATTTTGCAGAATCAGATAGCTTAGAAGTTTTGGATCATATTACGTAATAAAAATTAAGCTTTTTGATAAATATACAGTTCTTTTTTTCTGATTTCATTCTAGTTCTCTATCTTCTCTATCAATCTGGAACCCATTTGGAATACCATACAGATGCTTCTGTATAAAATTATTAAGCACTATCTTTAAACACAAACACTTAAAAATTATCTTTCCCCCTATTTTTGTAACCTCTTGTCTACTCCTATAAGATCCCTAAATTCTGAATCCAAAAATAACATCATACAAAATTAAAACTGTTATGAACGTCTACATACCTGGATATGCAAACTAATTACAAAACAACTAAGGAATCATTTATATTATTTGGTATACGGGGTCAAAAATACATCAGTCCCAAAAAATATTTATCTAATCACGCATCGTCATAACACAATTTTAGCTGCGTAGAACGAAACGGAAGAGGAAAGAAGGCATGTTTAATTTTTATAGTCTGTGAATATTTTTAGTCTGTGAATCCATTTATTACACATGACTTGCTCAAATTTCGTTGTGTTCCATCATATTTCTAATCAGATAAATCTACGATGTTTTCTTAGATGCTTTTCATGTTTTTTTTTTTTTAATAAAAGAAAATCAGGCGAGACTGATCGTTACCACCAGCCATAACCTAAATGACATATCTGCCAATATGTTGTAGTTTTTTTAATATTTTATATCCCAAAGACAATCCAAACTTTCTACCAAGTTTGCTACGTATGTTTAGATAAAACTTGCTCTTTTAATTTTAAACATAACTCAAGTTTTCAACTATGTTTTTTATGCCTTCTTACGTCTCTTCATACAACAAGCTTAGAATACCGCCACCATGCCTCAAGCAACTATAAACCTAATCTAACCAGGGAACAACGAAAAACCTTCAACTGGATCGACTGTCTCTCTCGATTCCTTCAAGGAGAAAAGGGACAGAGAATCCGAAATGTTTCTAATAGGATCTACTGTCTCTTTCGGTTGTGTTAAGTAGAAAAGAGACAGAGAATCCTTGATAACGGAGCATGTAAATATTAGATTCGACGACCTTTCAATTTGTATGTATGGCTGTTATTAATAGCTACAAATTGGGCGATGTTGTAACTTGGCTAGTTGCAACTGTTTTATTTGGATATGACTCGACATCGAGCCATTAAATCGGATACATCGACAGCGTTCAATTTATATACTGAAGCGAATTATTTTACGAACTAGAATTTCATTTTACGAAGAAATCAACAAACGAAACATAGACGCGATAGGTCGAATCTAACATTTACATCCTACAGCTTAAGCGGAGCGGTTGGATACAAAATCGCTCCCGCTTCCGCTTAGCGTTAGCGGTATGCACACAAGTACCGCGTCGCGCTGCGCTAGTTGGCCGACGATGCGTTGCATCGCGCGTTCCGTCTCCTCTAAACGCGCTCGCAGGGCCGCGATCTCGACATCCCCTGGATATACGTAAACGCTCATCGTCTCTACTTAGACCACACTCGGGGCCAAATACCAATGTTATTATATTTAATAGATATGTTATACACGTACAAATCAACCGAAAAACATGTCTTTCATTTTATACTACAAGGCAAAACGATAGAAAAGAGATAAATGATAAAACCGACAAGAAAAAAGCAATCGCGTGAATGCAAATAAACATAAGACCGGCCACCAATCACCTAAAGGTAAATCGTCCTAATTAGGAGATTTTCGCGTCTTCAAAATTTTGTTCTTATAACATATCTATTTAATATAACATCATTGGCCAAATACTCAAACGCAAATCAAATTGAAGCACGTCTCAAGTCCAGCTATTCTGACAGTTTGTAATGGGGAACTGTCAAATTTGACCGAGCGATTAAGTCGTACTTAAACTTGAGAAGCGTTCAAATATATCGGCATAGTTCCAGGGTTTGCGAGGAAGCGTCTCAAAGGTAATGTGGAATGAATATGAGATCCTCCTTTATTTAGAGGAATTTTTCTTTAAATAAAATATAAAAAATGGGAGAGTATATATATATATATATATAATGCTGTAGCTAAACTGAAAAATTGTAGAGCGTGAGTATCGGCTTCATTGAGTTATATTGTTTCCTATAATACTGAGCATTACTACGTGATGAGTAAGCGAGAAAGAATAATGTTTGATGAAAGAGAGATGACAACTGTTCTATTCGTTACCACATCTCGTTTAACTGTTGACCTACACAAAAATGTCTATGAAGAATGGACATGTATTTTATTTCGCATAAAGCAAACGTAATAATGTCTGTCCTTACATTTGTCTACAACTGAGCAGTGTGCAGCGTACGAAATCGAAAAAATTGTTTTAGATATTGAAAAAGTGTCCATTGAAAATCCTAACTATTTTCTAGGTATTAACTATTGCTTTATATTCTTGTCTATCTCTTTGACTACTAATTTACTTCCTGCCAGACAATGACCTAACAAAAGACTTACTTCAAACAAAATGTTAATATTAACAGCTCTTATACTTGAATCAAACTTAAGAAAAAATTAAGTACGACTTTAATCATGTCATTTGGACTGATTTTTTTAACACTGTCAGAATGTTGTTGAGGCGTACAGATCGGCTACAAAAGTTAATGAACACCCGTAATATAACGAAACATCATAACAAGTTTTGGATATACCTATAAAGAAATCTTATCATTAGGAGCTTACAATTTATCAAATTTTTGTGGAATTTTGAAGTTTTAGGACTACATAATTTGTATAAATGCGTTCATCAACTTTTGCAGTTGATACTACTTTGATTGTACAGTATTCAGGCATAAATTTATAGATTTTAAGTCGTAAGTCGATTTTAAATATATAACTTTTGTTGCTAGCTGTACTTCAATTTAGTTTGTCCAATATACAGGCACTAAGGTCTCATATCAACACGACCATAGAACGCCCTCATTAATTATTAACAGTTCCGTCATTAATATCATCCTGTTACGTCATAAAGTCATTAAAAATATCACCATACTCACTTGCGTCGGCCTCTTTGTGTCCTGCGTGCGTTGAAATAATTGGAATTTATTAATGAGTTATTTTTTGTAACAATCTTATCAGTTAAAGCTAACGAAACCGACACTTTTTTTTTATAAGCGAGGAGTCAAACGAGCTGCAACCTCACCTGATGGTAAGTGATCAGCGCCGTCCATGAGCATTCGATATCACGAATGTGTTACCGGCTTTTTAGAAAAACCTATTTGACTAAGCCTACTATTTCTTTCAACTGACCAACTCTACCAGACTCTAAGGTCTAAGACAAAATGTGTGTAGTTGTACTCCTAACGTTGTTAATCAATGACCTGGTCATCTACTCCAATTCAATCGTTGTTCGAAAAATTTAGATACCGCTTCACGAGTAATGTAATTTAAGCTACTGTAATAAATTATCGGATCGTACATCAGTTCATCGTATTGTTGACAAAAATAAACAAAACAGTTTTATTCTAAGTCGATGTATCGAAATCTGTATCGAAACTAGTCGAAATTGACGTCAATTGTATTCGGAGTAGAGTTTCAGGCTATCACCATTCTTTTGTTATTTCGAATAGTGTCATTTCATACTCTTGGAACTTACCGAGTTTATCAGGGGTGGTTCTGGAGTCGTCCCTAAAGACTCGCCTCCTGAATTGAGGGTCTGGAGACACTTGTTCGTATGGTGCTCCCGTCCGCTTGAATAGGATCTAAGGAATAATAAATATCTATATAATAAATTCGAGATTTCTTTTTATTTTATTTCTAATTAGCCCAACCCCGCTTCGCTAGCATATTAAGCATTTATTACACCTATAAACATTCCTCTCACTTTATCTATAAAAAAAACCCCTCATGGGAATCGGTTACGTAGTTTTAGTTTTAAGCATACATAAGGATATACAGACAAAGAAATCGACTTTGTTTCATACTGTGTGGTAATAGCGGGGAGGCTGAAAACCAGCGCTACACAGAGTAGAATAAGCTGAGCCCTCCCCCTTTGCTGTTATTTGCTTGTTTATCTATTTTATTGTATGTTCTTCATTCTGTATTTATAACAGTAATAAACGATTATTTTATTTTATTTCATTTTTAATAAAATTGGTCGAACCAAAAAAAGTACGTCATCAAAACAGATTTTTTTAAAGGATTTTAATTCATGAATTCGCAGCGGGATTTAAAGTCTAATATAATCGTAATCATCTTGGTTTTAAAAAATCAATTGCCACCGGTTCAGAAAAGAAACTTATATAAAGACTCCTTACCTTACTCAGGGTATACACGAAGAAGACGATGATGCATATAGTGTATATAGGCATGACGAAACCCATCGAGGACTTGGGTGCGGCGACCGGCCCCCCTGGAGATCCGAGGGGGGGTCGCATGCCGGGAATCGGTGGGGGCTGTAAATTGGAAAAATTATTTGAGTTAGGTACCTCAATAGAATGTTCCCAGGCGGTTCTTTCTTAAAAAAATATTGGTTTTTAAAATTCTTGTGCCATTTTTTTGTAAAATAGGGAGCAAATGGGCGGCGATGACCACTTTTCATCAGGTGGCTTGCCTACCTGATGAAAAGTGGTCATCGCCACTCATAATTACTCTTAAAACTTGACAGCTCTGGAGTGGGTTGCCTAATAACTTGAAATAATATAAAAAACTTAGTACACAGCTTTAAAAAATCTTGTTGAACACACCGTATCTACCTTGGGTTTCTCCATCACAAGTGCCGAGTAAACGTGCGATTTTCAGATCGTTAGACGAATTATAAATTATACTGATAATTTACGCGCGTCGGTCAATATGACGGGGATCGAACTGAATTGAATTTGGAATTATAAACACCGGTAGTTGTTTACGACGTCGCGGCTTGAGGCTTTCCGGTTTCGTTGCAGACTTGCGACTGGTGAGGCGACTTTTAGTCGTAGCGACTTAACGATTTTTTTAAATACGCCGTTACAGATACAGGTTCATTGGTATGTAAAATACAATACATTAACTTCACATCTATATTAACTATCTTTAAGAGACTTCGGAAACATTTCTAGCTTAAAAGACTCTTCGCCGGTAACCAAAGCCTTTAGTGTTAGTATCTTTATTCGTCACATAAAAATTGACTGCGATTTAAAGTCGCGCTTTTGCTTTTTCGTATTTTCAAAGCCCGATGTACGTAATACACATGAAAAACGTTTCAGCAAACACTGTTTGTATGAACCAATGACATGCCATTAGTTCCTCCGTACTCCTACAGACGTCTACGAAAGATTAATGTATCCATTTAGTGGGAGCTTCGATCACGCTAATGCGACGTTTTCATTCAAATTGTGCATTCCTTACGGGCTTATGTTAATAGTCTACATGTCTTAAAAATTTTAAGCATACATACGTACAGACAGAAGAAAGCGACTGTTTTCTAAACTAATAATAATAATATTATGAAGAGGATGGATTTGTATTTTTGTATGTAACGAATAAACCCTAAAAGTACTGAAGCGATTTTAATCATTCTCTTTTTTTAATTAGAAAGCTAGGCTATATTTGGTACAATTTCTAACCGTGCAAATCCGGGACGGGCCGCTAGTATACCATGTCATGAATGTCTCAAGTCCCCCGTAAGCCCATCAGAAAGCAAAACAAACCATGTCATTACATAAGATCTATTCGGAGAGATGCGCGGGAGTCGGCGCGCGTCTATTTGAGTCATGTGTGTCTAGGCCAGGACAGTGGGTCGCGCGCAATGTCAACGATCAAACTGCATTTGTCGCCTGTCACTATATAAATCCATGTCTTGTAAGGTTGAAGTAAGTTAGATGTTTAATTTTATACAAATTTAATTAAAAATCGGTTCAGTAGTTTAGGAGTCCATCACGAACAACAACGTGATACGTAATTTATATATATTAAGATAAGATAGGGGGCCAACGAGCAGACGAGCCTGCTGATGGATAGTGGTCATCGCCGCCCATCAACACTCGCGGAGCTGGACAGCTCTGGAATGGGTTGCCGGCCTTTTAGCTATCCTTATGATCAATTTGGATCTCCTTACGGATACCTGCCAATTTCTAATTAAATATTATTAATAATAATTTTCAAATTCAACCATATCAAACTTATTCAAAAATAATGTTCTCTTCAAGGAGGATATAATTTTAGTGATTAATAAGTCGCCATACCAGTTACAACCAGTGTTTTCTATTCAAATAAATCTTTCTCAAACTTACGTCTTAAATACTAAGTATAGATTACTTGACTTCAAACGTATGTACTTCAAATTACCAACATCATTAGCCAAACCTGAACATGTCTTTGGTCTGTAATTCTGGTCCAAACATTTCCATGCCAACTCGACAAAGGTCCGTAAAATTATCATGTACAGTGTATGGGTACAGTTAGTTCCAGTTACCGTTTCTCATGCTAATTCCACATGTCAGGAAAATGACCATATTGTGTTACTGCTAACCTCGCGCTAATGGCTCTTGTCAGCTCTTTAAACGGTCATGTGCCACAAAATTTAGCTACCACAAGACACTATTGTGTATCACCTTGCAGTAAATACAGGTAATCATTACATACTACATAGTATTAAACAGTCTATTTCTTCTGTCTGCACATATGTATGCTTAAATATTTAACGCAACGGATTTTCATGGGCTTTTTAATAAATAGAGTGATTCAGATTTAAGAGGAACGTTTATATACATAATACATACATTATATAAGCGTGAGGAGCCGGGACTGGTTGCTAGTCATGTATAAAATGAGATAAAGTATTTATATTAAGTAGTATTCTCTATACGATCCTCATCAAAACTAGTTAGACATATCTATATAAGAACTCTTGCAAAAGATATATGCTCTTACGAACTTATACGTTATATAAAACGAATATTAAACGCTAAATAAGCATCCCAACAGTCAGTGGAATGGAATGACACGTTACAACGTTAAATTGTACTAACACAATAACGCCGGCCCAAAATAATGAGCATGACATCATGTATACCATACTTAAACGTAGCACAAGTCATACGAGGACAGCGGGGAATTAAAATTAATCAATAGCTTCGACATAGACCGTCCTTACACGACTATGGTTGATTATAATTGCAATGGCGACCGAAAAATAAATAGATTTCCATCAGATACATTAATGAATAATAATCGATACGCGTTGGTTAGTTATTTTCATATTCAAAAGCCCAATATACATTGATTTGAAATGTCGTATGACGTCACTTTTAAGCACGTTATCTACTAAGGTGTGACGCAATTAGCTCCCACTCTGAAACTTTAATGCGCTATATCTAAGTAGTATTTTCTTTTTTTAACAAAGGAAAAGTACTTACAATTTATGGTACTATGTTAAAACCATCTTACGGTGTAATTTTTGACCAACAGATGACACTAATGCTCATTTTCGCAAAGTTTAAAACCTATAAAATGCTTAGTCAGCTTCAACAAATGCTTCTTTCTTTGCGACTGATCAATTTCTCACTACTTATAAGAATCAAAACTTTTTCTATTTTTTATGTTAATTCAATAAAGTAACAATAATGTGTTTTTTTTTCAATGTGACGTCTAAAAGAAAAGTTATGTGGGATACTCTAATAAGGACATAACCCGCTTCATTCTATACCTTAGGCCACCAGTCACCGCCAACGCTTAGCAGCGACACGGGCGAGCCGTCAAACGTCTTTAGTCACTTTTGAAATCACTCTACCATACATTATACAATATTGTATGAGCATTTCGAAACGAGAGATTTTGAGATTTTCTTTAAACAAACAGGAAATTAAAGAGAAAATACCGAAAACAGGTTATTGCGAGACGAATATTACAACTACGACTTATCTCAGTGAGATTAATACGCACTAATCTGTAATATAAAAATGAATCGTCAAATGTGTTGATAAGTACTGTATACTTCGACACAACTGAACCAATTTCAAATATATTTTTTTTACTTTTTAATTTTTTAAACGCGATTTCACACTCGTGAATCTGAGGAAATACATCGTCTGAATAGGAGAAAAAATCTTAAAGAGTAATTATTATTAGAATAAATTGTTTTATCGAATCGATAGTTTGTCGAACATCGGCGTCGTATCATAATCGAACGTCAAACATCGTAACAAAAAATATTATTTTTTATTAACCTTAATTTTTAACCGACGACTTTAAAGCTACGTGGGAGCGCCGAGGGTCTTATTTCCTTCATCCCATTTTAATAAATGGTATAAGGATCTGGTCTACCGGATGAAAGCCTGCTGCACAATTATCCTCTTTAGCATAAAAAGAAAATAAAACTACCTATCTCAATTTTTATACTAGCCAATCGGTTTCGTACGCATATTATATTATGCATCTTAAATACATTTAAATCTTCCTCTTAAATCACTATCTTATAAAAAACCGCATGAATCGGTTGCACAGTTTTAAAGATACATAAAGACAGACAGAAAGCGACGTTGTATTATACTAGTAATGTTATGAAACCCATGATCCAAGCTAATAACCTTGATCCATCTGAACAATTCGATAGGCCATAGCTAACAACTTGTCACACACCGCGTATGACAATATTACATCAATCCAGACATTACTGGTGTATCGTGCTTTAATCTAGATTGTTGCTACCATATACGGTCTCAGTTCAAACTGGGTTTTAATTCACGTACATATATAATACATAACAACATTATTTTGCTTGTCGGCAAATAGCTTATACTTTATAATGTTTAATATGTTTGCCTCAATTTGTAGAAATAGGTCTTAATGGTATGGCTCAAACCTAGTTATATCTTCATAAAGGAAATCATTGTCAAGAATAGCAATTCCTCTGAGATGGTGTCTCTCTCTTTCTCTTCTAATCTTTCTCTATACAAACCTGTATTCCCTTCTTTGTCGTTACTTCTTTTTCTTTTTCACTTAAGATACACAACGAGACTTACAGCGTTGCGTTTGTTAGACAAATATAGTCCTCCTTTTACTCTGTCTCCATCATATCATAAAAAATGTTTAACTTAATTTACAAACTAGCCTATTCCCAGCAATTTTTTTAAATTTATTACATCTCTCATTATATCAAACACGCATTAGCGATTGATACAAAAAAAACATTAAAACACTATCTTCATATAGCCCCACTATATATCATATGAATCCTTTACAAGTTTCGGGTTAAGAAGCTAAGCAACGAACAACTTGTACCTTATCAGTTATCTGGTTAGAGAAACAAATTTAACGTTATACAAAATGCTTTTACGCCTCGTTAGATACGTATTACGATAAGGGTATTAAGACTTGTTTTATTTGTATGCTGATATGGAGATTATATAATCGTGACTGAAAA
>JADANM010005443.1:8454914-8471612 GCA_026213755.1 Eurema hecabe
TTGATTTGTCTATCCAAGATGGCCGCCAGCACGTAGCAGTAAAAATTAAACTTTTTCATTTAATAAACCAAAAACCAAATACCCAGAAGTTAATATTTAATCTCCCAACAATAAACTGTGTCCAGATGTAAGATTTTTCTAGAATCTATGTCGGCGCCGAATTCTCAGAACTTCTTATATGGATCACCCATCCATATTGCTTTTGCGATAAACACATGTTGCTTGCTAAATACGAAAACTATTATTAGTAATTAACTACGAGTATTAAACACGACCCGACATCTATTAGACTATGTATGGAAT
This sequence comes from Eurema hecabe, assembly GCA_026213755.1. Lineage (NCBI taxonomy): Eukaryota > Metazoa > Arthropoda > Insecta > Lepidoptera > Pieridae > Terias > Terias hecabe. Next base: position 8,455,218 of record JADANM010005443.1, read on the forward strand.
ATTTTCTCTAACTTAGTAATTACAATTTATACTAAGTAATATTACTTCGAAGTACAGAAATCTTATAAACCAATAACGAGTAGTCAAATACTTCTTAATTAAATAGGCTACATATTAACTTTAGTTTAACTTTTTTTTATAATGCAGCAGTTGGGGTTCTTGATCGTAGGAACGAACCTGCGAACCTGCGAACGAAACCTGCGCCAAAAAAGTCAAAAATAAGGAATCGAGGTAACAGCGCGGCGCTCGGGGCGCGTGATCGTCGGGTGCGCGAGCGTTGATTGGTTGTCCCAGTCGTGTCGTTTCTCACACTAATACGTCAATTACGAGCGCGATTCTACCGATGCGCAGCTATTCTAATATATTATAAAAAAAAATTCTCGTCCAGCGCTAAACATTCGTGACGCGACCTATAACCACCTCCGCTCATGAGCGCTCGCGAGGGTCTCACGAGCGTGTTGCCGGCCTTGATTTTAGTAAGGAGTATTACTTTAGGGTCACTTTTAAATCTTCATGGTATTACAAATATAAATATTTTTCCATAGTATTTATTTTTCATAAATTTTACCACTACATAATGTAAAATAAATCGCTTTCTCTGTCCCTATATCCCTAATCTTTAAAACTATGTATTCGATTCCGATGCGATTTTTCTTATAATTGATATACTACATGCATAATATATGCGCACGAAACTGAAATGGGTCGCTAGTATTACATAAATTTAAACCCTTAAAACAAAGTAAACTAGCATTAAACACTTTAAATACTCTGACATCCCGCCCTCATTCACCGTTTAAGTTTTTTTCTAATCTTTTCAGAAATTTCGAAGCCTATTCAATCATCAAATCTTATAAATAATTATTATTATATAAAGCCTTCAAAATACGTTTTCGGCATATATTATGTACACCGTTTTTGTCATGCATAATAGATAATTGTTAACTAAAGTAATTGTTTGTATATATTTGATTATGTATGATGTGGTTGTACTCAATAAATAAATTAATAAATAAAAAATAAATCTTTTTTTCTTTAGAATACTAGTATTCATTATGAGTTTTTTCATTGTCGCCTCATAATTGTACTATTTTTTACCCGCCGTTATTTTTTACGTTATCAGACTTAGGGGGGATTAGCGCTATAAAGTTAAATAAAATAGTCATAAATTTGTGTTTGAATTACTGCACTGTAATGAGTGTTGGCAAGAAAACTGCCGTTTAAGAAGACGAATGAATATATAATTTTCGTTATTAATTCAAAATATTGTCTACTAGATAGTGTTACAGCGAATTTTATTTTAAAAAAATACGGCAGAGTATGTGAAATATTTATTTTATTTTTATTTAAAACACTTTATTGTACATAAAAAAGATAACAATGTACAGATGAAAAGAAGACATAAATAGCAATGCAAAAAAGGCGACCTTATTGCTACATAGCAATCTCTGCCAGATATATTGAAATATGATAAATTCAATAAATTTACGACTGAATTAGATGAAATTACTTAGAAGAGTTCACACGACTTATGACGTCACTTGCTAGTACGTTACTATAATCATTTAAAAGGAGACTTCGGAATTCAAGTCCCATTTGACAATGTTTTATTTACTGGTGTGTAAAAGTAATCCACACGAAATTCCAATATACAAGCTAAAAAAATTTTAAGGATCTGTGTTATAATGTTTATAATAATTATGTTACGCATAAAAAAACCTAATTGATTTTACTAAAATGTAGAATGAAATTAAATATAACAGGGATTAGTACATAGAGAGCTTTATATCCTGGCATTACCATGAGAACAATTACTACCAGGATAGTAGGTATAATATATATACTAGCGACCCGCCTCGGCTTCGGTTAAACATATTATGCATGTATTATATATAGGTATAATCCTTTCTATCACTCTATCTATTAAAAAAAACGGCATGAAAATTGGCAGAGTAGTTTTAAAGATTTAAGGATACATATGGATAAAAGGACAGAAAAAGCGACTGTTCTTACATAATACTAAGCAGTATCGTATGGCTTCTTTGGCTTATGCCTATAACGTTAAAATATGCTAATTAACTATTTGAATAACTACACTAATTACAAAACACATTTTCCGAGTGACAGACAAACATGCATACAAATACAAGGTTATATTATACTTAAGTGATACTTAAAATCTTAGCATGTAAGTTGATTTACATTTTTTTAAAGCTTACGGGTAATTAAAATTTATATTTCAATTTTGTTTAAAAATAAAAATTTTATGTAAAAATTTTACTAACTGTCCTCCTTTGTTATTCAGTCTATATTTAAATAATTTTTCATTTTCTCTTTGTTTGCCTGGAAGCTATTGCTTTCTAGCGATAAGGCCACTTATTGAGGTATTTCATTTTCCGTTTCTTATATGATGTATGCTAGATCAAAGAAGTATTTTTTAGTTTTTTATACTATGCCTAAAAAAAACTTGTTTTCTTTACATGCATAAAAAATACAGTTCTTAATGAATCCCTTATAAAAACCCCTAATAATAAAAAAAAATTATTACAAATAAGTGAACTTTTGTGAACCCAAAAAAACAAAATGGAGTTAGTATTTAACAAAATCTCACCATAAATGTTAACAACAGACTTACTTAAAAACATAATTTAGTACCAATAAGCCAATTAAATCCCATGCGTGTTAGAACTCAATAAATATATGACCAACTAACAATCTGGTAGTATCCATGAGTTCACCGGAGAGTGGGCACTTAAGCTGTAAATCGGCACTCCAAAATTCTCTCTTAAACAAGAACTGTTTGTATTCTTTAAAGCTTCTACCAGTTTCTTGGCACTTTTGCCGACATTCTCTTCCTTCTTCAAGAAAGCAGCGATATCAACACCGCAAGTCTCATTGACTGCTTTCCGACAGTCCATTGCAGACTGTGCTGACAGTTTATTTACACCGAGTGCCGAGTTGCACACTTCATTTACTAGTTCTAGTACAGCTACCTCCGTTTGAAATATAACTTCACAGCACCCTAGATTGTTGGACATTAATATTTTATTTATATTGTTTTAAGAGATCAGAGCCTTAAAATATAAATAGTTTATACTTTAAACAAGGTTTCTATGTAAAAATAATATTGATTTAATAGTTAAATTTGTTTTGATTAAAGTCAATATTTTATTACATTTGTAATAGATAAGTTTAATTATTTAAACATGAAACAATTTTCAAGCTCTGCCTTTTTCTGAAATTTCTTTCCCTAAAACACACTCCTGTAAAATTTTACTTATTATTTTAAATAGTTATTCTGTGATCTGTTAATAAAAATTTAGCCACCAAGCTATCATATTTATGTGTATGTGTAGGTAATTTACATATAGGAAAAAATTCATTATTAAAAATAATTGCCCTTTGATAATTAAAAATAGCTCATTTGAATATGTTCAAGATAAAAATTGTACATTTTCCTTGTACAATCATGTTCTAATAAATAACATGATAAAGAAAATATTATTCATATTTTAGGCCTATTTAAAGTGTACCTACTGTATTGTTTTAACTTATTATTGAATAATTTTATAGCTAGTTTAGAATATAAGTTCGTCTTTCTTAGTTACACAATTATCTAGCACATTCCAATCGGATCTCGTGTAAACATTAATGCTCAGTCAACAACTGGACCGCGACTAATATTTGCATAGCAAATGTATTTTTATACGTAAACAGTAGCTACTGGCTTGGAAAATTAATGACCAACGTAATATGTTAGCACTTAATTCATCGTTCTAATTTACGCCTGCCATACAAATTTAAATGCTTCGCTAGGTCGCAGTGCGATATTGACATTGAGCTCAAGTTAAAAATACCCATTTACCTGCCTCCCGGTCGAACTTGTTCGGCTTTAGCTGCTCCTGCGTGTGGCCCAGGATCAACGGAGACAGGATTCTGGGCCACAGCACTGCGAAACACCCCACAACAATCACTAAAACGAACATTGTTTTTCGCGGACCTAACACCTCGTCGTTCGCCATCGTCTCGTCGTTTTGTCGTATCGTTATTCACGCACAGAGCCGGTCGCACTCTACGGGAACATATTCGTGTGTGATATAAATAAGGTTTTCCTCCGTTTCATCCACGAGAAAGTGCAGAGCGACGCAATGACAGCTGTCAGACACCCTCCGCCCCGCGAGGCGCGAACGGGAGCGATCGGAAAATCGTCCGCGAATTCAAACCGGGCGCGTTCTTGATAGATCTTCTGACTTCTTTAGTAGAACGCCGATGGATTGAGCTGGCTCGATGTGACACAGCCGTATATCATAGTCAATCAGCTATGCCGACATCTTGCCTTCCCAGCCACCGGCCTGTAGAGTGGTGAAATCGGTGATTAGTTTAAATATTGAGTGAGTAAATTACGGCCCGGCGGGCAAGCGTGCGGCGCTCGCGTTCGGTACTCGGTACAATATGCCTGGTCGCGGAGGCGGCGCTGGCTAATAACCCTTCCCCACCGCGGCATGGTCTATGCGCGCAAGATGAATACCAATTAGCCGACAGCGCACACTCAGCACAGCGCACGCCGCACTGTAGGCATTTGTCATTAGATGGGGTCTTATGGATGGTACTCCTAAACCTTTCAAGACGTACTTTTCCACCGCGTGAGGCCTGTATGAATTATTAAACTGGCCAATGTCTGTCACACCCATATAACTGGTGACGCATGCAAAGCTATTAGTCTTAGTAAACTCAACAATATATACCTACCAGTAAAACTAGGTTTTATCGTTCAAATACGAAACAATAAAAATGAAAAATCAACTGATCATATGAATGTCTTTTCACAATCAACGCAAGCGCACTTGAACATAATATATGTTTTCATCTTATTTGTACAAAAGCCTTGGTATATATTACAACTTTACTTCCATTTCAAGATCACTTGAATATCCTTTTTTATATAATAGATAGATAGTAGAAATGTTCATATATTTCTTTTATAATTAGTCTCGTCAATTTGCTGGTTCGATTTTTCGATAAGTAAAATTAAAAGATAGAATTCTGAGATATTCCGAAATCCTTAACGCCTATTCTCTTATGTAGAATAAAAAATTGCTTTAAAAATGTTATTTCAGTTTCAAATACATATTATATTGCCGTACCTACTGTAGTAAACAATACCTAAGTCTGTAAACGTTCTGATTGAAAGGATTACTCAAACACCATATAACTTAAATGGTTTCCATGATGTATTAATCTGATTACATTATTATATAATTTGAATTTAATCTAACATTTCTTTGTAGAGAGTAACTTAAATTCTTCGTATATAATATTAATGCAAAACATAGTTTAAAACAAGGCGTTTTCTCCTGTCTGTCCCATTTACGCAACCGATTATTTTCACACATAGATTCAAGAAGAAGGTTTACATGCAAAAATGCGGGTAAAAGCTTTGCGTAGCTAGTAATATTTAAAGGTTTTCATCTATAAGTTTTTTTTAATCTTAACAGTGACTCATGATATTCATTATAGGGATTAAACTTGCGGTTAAATTTTCTCACGACAGAACACACCATCTTATCATCTTGTGTTTGTTTTTACATTGGGGTAAACATTTTTTTAACTGTATCCTGATTCTTGTAGATTTATACGGTCGAAGTCATATGTAGGAAGTCCCAAATTATTTAAGTGAATGAGCGAACGCTATGTTCTAGAGCTAAAAAATATTATTATTAACTATGGCCAAAAATATGACTAGACAAGTAGTTGTTTATGAATTATAATAATGCTAAGGCGGTTGCAATTATTATTAAATTATTAATTTTCACTTTTTATTGATGAATTTACTTTTTATGACGCCAACTTTTTTGAACAGTTATATTTATTAAAAGGCAATGATATTATAGTTAATAGATATGTTATACACCAAAAAATCAACCGAAAAACGTGTTCCGCACAGCAGCGGCAGCACACATACATACAAGTCAAAACGATAGAAAAGAGAGAGAAAGAGCAGAAAGAGAGCGCTTATAACATGTTTATTTAATAAAATATCATTGTTAAAGGGTATTTTAATTTGTTCGCCCGCAGCAAAAATTTTACACGCTTTGTCGTTAAAATAATTAAAAGATTCTTATATGTAAGTTGTATAATTTTGAGGGAGTTTATCGCCGTCGCGTATGGGGGTACAATAGTTTATCCTATTAATACAAATGTACGTTTACGTGCGTATGTTCGTCCCTCTTGACACGCAAGAACTACTGAATTGATTTAGCTGAAGTTTGGTTTACTGATAAATTAGACCTTACATTAAAACAAAACTCCATTTTTTTATCCAGTTATCGATTAAACAAAGACGGATTTGTTACAACACTTATAACTCGAAATCGGTTAGATCAATTTTCATGGTTTTAATTCTTTGGATTTGTGCCTGCCCCGAATAGCAGAAAAATAATGAAAACTTTATACGGGGAGGGGTCAAAGTTTATATGAAAGTCCACGCGGACAGAGTCGCGGGCAACAACTAGTTAACAATACAATGAAAACTACGACGGTAGTCTAGATATGTTTAAGTGTAACTTTACGCACTTTTTTTTTAACTTTAGACTTAACCCCCCAATTTTCCAAAACAATTATTTAGCTACCAACATAACACCAATATATAATTAAGATTTAAAACATTACCCAATAGTATATTCTGCCTACATACAATTCAATTCAGGCTTGCCAAGGTCTACGATAGACCGATTGTTTAATTTATCATCATTTATTAATTCATGGTGTTTATAATCTGTCATCATTCTTAAATTACAGATAAACAATAAGCTTTGACGTCTTTCTGAGAAAGTATTAAGGTTAATACAGCTTACGTATAACGTATTATTTGGTAATAGAATTAAAGTACCTACACTTGAATCAAATGTATTGAAAATTGTTATCTATACTAGTAATTTATTATTATAAAGAAGTAAAGTTCGTGTGTTTGTTAAATTTTTAGGGGTAATCTCGGGATCTAGTGAACCGATTTTAAAAATTCTTTCACAAATAGAAAGCCACATTATTTTACCCGCAACTCCGTCCGCGTGGACTTTCATATAAAATTTTATCCACCTTCCCCCGTAAAACCCTTTTTTATATCTGTGTACAAAATTTCATTACAATGGGTTCAGTGGTTTGGCCGTGAAAGCGTAAAATTGTAAAAAGTTTCAACCCCTCGCGCACCGTTTTGGGGGTTGATTTAAAAAAATGTCCTTTTCCAGGCTTTAGACTATCATTTTACCAAAATTGCGTTTCTTTCGATTATAATATTAGTATGGATAATGAAAAGCAAAGTATTATTTGATAAGCGTTAAGAACCTCGTAGGTACTTCAAAATAATATATAATAACGTAAACTAAACCACAATAATATAATTATCAAACAATTTTTTTAAGGGGACCCATACTTTACCTCGTTCAAACAAACTCTACAGCTTTTTATATATAAGTATAAATGATTTAAATTCGTATGCAGAGCGCACACATCCCTTGACAAACAATAGGCTGGTAGCGAATAGCGCTCCTTTCCACGCAGGAAACGGCGCACGCGCTCACAATATAAAATGTGTTGCCATATTTAAAAACTACCTGGATGCAAGAGACAGTCGTAAACGTATCCTGGCCAGTATCCGGTGAAGTTTTGGTTTGCGGAAATGCGTGATTCAAATTTTAGTTGCGACATTTCCGTATTCTATTTTTTGATAACGGTTAGCTTTTGACAAACATTTTTTTCCATTGCCTTAAGTCAAATAATATTTTTAAAACTTTTTTAAATATTATAGTCAATTATACGATGTAAAACAAAGTCGTACATGTCTATTTTAAAAAACGATTTTCAAATAGGCAATGTTATACGTTGGGATTTATTTTTATTTCTTACGTAAATTCAAAGTAATAATTTAATACAACATATCTAGTATGTAATATCATTATTCATTATATAGTACAAAGCGAATTTGCTTTCTTCGGTGTGTGTTTTAGCATTCATAGGAACATGTAACCCTATGTAATATGTATGCTTATAAAACTGTAAAATTACGCAACCTATTTTTATGCAGACTTTTTATCAGATAATAATAATAACCGGGGGTAGGTCTCTTTCGCAGGAGACCGACTGGGTGGGTGGACACATTGCCAGATATTCTACGGCCTGAACAGTGACGTGAAACTGTGCTCCGGTCTGAAGGGCACTTGTAGCCAGCGAAATTACTGGGCTAGTGAGTCTTAACATCTGATGACTCAAAGTGGGGAGCGTCGCGTCAGTGTAATGCACCCCTGTCCGGAGTTGGGCTTTATAGCAAAGTTCCGGGTAGCACTGCACTGGCTATGGGTTGGCGTTACTCATACCATCAGGAGTGCGTCCAGCTCGTCTCCCCTCTTCATATTAAATATATAATATAATACAAGAAATAACCCATAGTATTAAACACGTGTTACGTAACAGCAAAAGGGCATAAGTAGGCGCACTGAATGAGATGTAATGATGAATCATGCTAATTTACTTGTGATACGCCCTCAGTCAATTTACATCATTGTAAGCATCATAACTAACGGTTATCTATTATCCAGTAGGATGGGAAGACACACATCTTATTAAAATCAAATAGGAATCGTCAATAATAATTAATTAACTACAATATTTGGCTAATAGTGTCGTGACAATTTAATACTTTTTAACCAATTTAAAAAAGCAGGTTTCTCAATTCGCCCGCCCGAAAAAAATAACTGTTTGTTTAGTTGATAGATTGTTGTATACTTTAAATATTTGTTTAATGAAAATATGTATTACTTTGTGCGAAGTAAATTTTTGTAGTAAATAGTAGTAGTATGTTTTATAAAGCTCTGTTGTAACTGCAAAACCTAGAAATAAAGAATTTATTGCATCGTTTACCATCGTGTTTTTTTTTTTTAATTTAATCAAAAATTTGCATTCAAACGTTGATATTTTGAAAATAGTTTATTCAAAAAATCGTATAAGCACGATGTTTTTAAATTACCTATCTAGCGATAATCCACGCTGTATTGGCCATATAAAAAAATCCTCCCAAAAGTTTTTTATCTACAATAAAAGTTATAATAAAAGGGAATACATTTGTGTGTGTTGTCTTACTTTTCGTTAAAATACCCAAAAGCCGTCTAAATCTATATGGCTACCACACTACCTGGATTACCACCCATGTTATGAATTTTGAAAAACTTTTTTTATTAATAACGGCTAAAATATAACAAAACTAAAAAGTAAAAATAGGGTTTCTCTTCCAGTGGTGTCGTAAAACTAAATATTTTATAAGATTAGACAGTATATCTAGCTTTTTGATCCTCTTAGTATATTAAGGCATCGAAAAAAACTCAATAGATTGGTCTAAAACACTACATTAAGTATTGAAATGACCCCAGTCAAATACATTGGGTAATGGGAGGTGAGATCGCATATCTTCGCGTGCGACCATTGTAGTGCTGACTACGCGATCTGAATCCACAATATGGAAGGAAAACACGACAGACAAATTTGTACGTCCTAGTAGAGTTCATATTTCCGAACTTCTAGTTTTGCAATTTTTTTATTATTTATTTTATTTTATTCTATGAAGTGGTGAGACCAATGTAGATAAAACTTTGCTCCGGGTAGAGGTGCATTACATTGACATTTGACGCTGAGTTTGCGCAAACATTAAGTCATAACTCATAAGATGTTAAGACTCATTAGCCCAGTAATCTTGCTATTAGAATAAATATGCTAAGTTAAGCATTCTTAACGTTGAATGTTTCAACTACATATTTCTTTATTCATATGTCGAGCACTCTCAAATGTACTAGGTAGTGCTTTCGCTTAAACGCAATTACATGTGCAGTGGCAGAAAATTAACAAAAATGTCTTCTTTAAGTTGAAATTGATCGAAATATCGCACTATGCTCTGTAATTGTAAAAATACTTACTGTTATTTTCATTTGAGATTGATGCCTGTAAAACAAGATATATTAAGATCAAAAGTTGTAACGACACTTCTTACTTTCGTTGTAAGCCGTGCAAAGTGTGCGTGTTTCTCTGTCTGTCTCTCTTTCTCTCTCATAGAAAGCAAGCCAGTTATTTGCGTATCGTCTTTCTACTTTTAGAAATAAAACTTTATTACAATGCATCCACCAATTAATCGAAAGGAACATCGTTCCAATCGGGTGTCCCTTGTCACTTGACCTCTCAAGTGTTATTCTCAATTTCAATCTTTTTGGGTATACATGTGTTAAATATGTTCTTTAAATATCAAGCAAAGAATATAAATGCTTTTTGGACTTAAAATAATCTTTCCTCCATCCCGAAAGCTATATTAACGCTTTTAAATACTTATACAATCGGAAACGTCCAAAATATTATTCCGTATGTCGTTCCAAAAGGGAGAACCGAAAAAATGTTTCTTTTTATAAACATTGACAGGTCCAAACTTGAATAATAAGTTGCGAGTTGATTTAAACGTGTTACTAAGTACATAATTAAGTTGTAAGTTCATGATGGTCGGCGCTATCAGTGTTAAATTCTCACTTAAATCGTGAATTTTTCCCCCTGTTTTGGTAAAAAGTGTAGGACCCGTGCGATTTTTTTACGCTGCGCCGGTTCTTCCCGCCGGGTTAGTTGTCGAACCGGTGGTAGGCATCGTGTAGACTATCTGAAAATATTTGTTTCAAATTTACTCAGAAATAAAACATTTTGTATTTTATTTTAATAAATGGTAAAACTTTTGAAGTACATCCTCATGTGGATGTTTGTTGCTCTTTCACGCAAAGATTACTTTATTTATTTAGCTGAAATTTATGTATGCTGTTAGATTCGGTCCTCGGACCTCGAGTAGCACTTTGATTAATTTTTACGCCGGCATTGACAACCAAAAGGAAAATAAGCGTGCGAAATTGCAGGGCATGGCTAGTACAATTATAAATTTAAAGACGTTTTATGTTAAATTATTGTTCTATAGAATAAATGAAGAAAAAAATAGCTTAAGAACTGATTGTCAACTATTACTTTAATTCTATTAATATTATAGGTACCTATCTTTATTGAGAGACCGTTCTCCACGTATTTTAGAACTATTATCAAAAGACAATAAAATGGTCAGTACAATATTTTTTTTCTTTACATTTCTTTCCTTTGTCACGTTATACCGTTTTTCCTCTTTTTAAAAATTTTCAACTATCTCGTGATGTATTGTTTAGCATGGCAACACGTACATCACCATTTTGTCGTGTTCTCGCTAAAATTGCCGCCCTTGAACGCACAATAAGGTTTTTAAACAAATGTAATGTGTAAATATACCTATATATGCGATTATATAATACGATCAAAATTGTACTATTCATTTGTAGCTTGATAATAGACTTCGTAACGTTAACCTTTTTGTTCAAAATTGGAGGCAAATTTGAATTAAGAATTGAAGAAAGTCGGTTAGGAAATTCTATAGTAAAAATATGTTTGCATTTAATTAGGCACATAATTAGAATAATAATCTTAAGTTACTTAAATTTATATTAAAATATATCTAGTAAGTAAGTATGATTACAAGTTCGAAGTTTCACACATACTTTAATCGTGATTCATCTCGTAATAAATTTATAATGCGCTATAAGTATGACCAATAATAATCATAGCGGTTATATGTAACACACTTATATCGGAATATTCCGGCCCCAATTTGTCCGGAAAACCATTTGTCCAATGAACAATCAACCATTGGTATTCATTTGACCATATTAAAAGCTATTGGTCACTGTGGCGTCCATATTGGAAAATATGTATTCAAATCACGTTTCCCGCCAAAGGCAACGAGTCGAATAGAAAGAATCATGATAAAGGAATTCATGTTTGGCTGTATTGGTATGATATACGATGAATATTTAATAGTATTTCTGAGAATAAGTTTAAAATGCACACGATATTTACAGTAGTTTACCGCTTTGTCGGTCTACTTTCTGAGCGAATCTATTAATTGCACTAATATTTAATTCATAGTGTACCTATCAAATTTTAGCATTATGATCTAGGAAGTTAAATGCACAAATAGGTACAGTTAAAAGAAGAAAATAAGAAACTTATCCAGTTCTACTAGCCTGCATAACATAAGGATTGTATCAATAATATGGCTTTAAGCTTCTAATTTCTATAAGAATATATAAAACAAAATTATTTAACTCGTTGAGTTTTTCAGTTGATTTTTTTTTTCTTATGATATGTAAGTAATAGTTTTGCTTGCGATCTTAGTCTTGTTCTCAAAATACAGAAAACCGGTTTTCCTGTATTCTGAATTTTTCTTAAATTTCTAGATAACGGATAGTACATCCGGACGGATAGTATATAGTATGACGGACAGTAATGTTATTATATATTATTTAAATTGTAATGTCAAATATATAATTTTATTATATTATAATGTGCTTTTATCAACGAATTTAAACTATAATAATAAAAAACGATAATGGTAACGTCACAGTGACAGTCAAGTCATTTATTGATTTGTTTTGAGTTTTGACGTTGTTTTATTTGACAAGGGTAAAAAGTCAAAAGTCAAAACCAAATTCGCAAAATATAGATTTGTGCAATAATTTGTTTATTTTGTTTATATTATTGAAATCCATGGATGTTATATAGGCAAACGTTTTAAATAACAAAAGTAATCATGCAAGACTTTACGAGCATACTAAATATTATATTCATTATAAGTGGTGGTGTTCTTACTTTCGTTATATTGTTCATATTTGCTAAAAGACAAATAACAAGGTTTGCTCTGAGATCGAGAAGAGGTCCTCATGTACCTATTGGAGCTGATGCGAAGAAAGTATGTCTTTTAATAATTATTTTTTACAATAAATCATATGCATTTTTCGAATAAGTAGTTTTTGATATACCCTGTAAACGATACTCTTTCGTTCTATTGATATTATACAAAATTTAGTAACTCAAATCAAAAATCAATGCCACTTTTCATTGTAATGCTATAACTCAACACCATTATCGATTTAGCTAATTTTTGTATTAAATTGTTTGTGGAAGTCTAGAGCGAGAGGAAAGCTTACATCCCGGTATTGCCTGGTAATGGGAAGTACAATGGTAAACCGCGGAACACAGCTAGTTATAATATTTAAAATAATCATCAAACTAGTCACAATCTTATATTATAAAGTCACAATATTAATCTCTTTCAGTATAAAATAATTTAAAATAATATTCACCTACTCTTTAATTATTTTCAGTGTCTAAAGAAAGAAATAGAGCGTAGAATAGAAGCAGTGCCGAGAATAATGTACGAACCTCGCCTGCTGTGTGCTGAGCCTTCTCATTACATTCTGGAACCTCAACAACCATATCACTACCGGTTTAGAGCTGTAGATGATGTTAAACTATTGGGTAGTATTTTTGCCATATTTTTAAAATTTATCCTTCGTTTCTTGAGATATTGAGGCTTTTTTATTCTTAGTGTATTTAAATACATTTTAAACTCTTTATAACAAAACTCAAGGGACCAAGCATTTTTCATTCAGAGTTTTCATTATATGGAGTAAATAAAAAAAAAACAACCAAATTCATATACACAATTTACAATTTTATTTTCATCTTAACAATTTCAAAGTTAGTTTGCAACTGATAATATGATAGGTACCTGGAGTGTATGTTTCTAGACCATAATTTTCAAACTAAGTATAAAGATGTACAGTTCATGGCAATTAACAATAATAAAAGCAAAGCTGTATACAACCATAGAACGAAACCTTTATGGTCTCATGGACCTCAAAGGTTTAGTCGGCGTCTTTTGTAGCCTGATATGAAATGAATGAAAAATGAAATGAAAAAATGAAAATGATAATGAAATAAAACAACATAACCAGTAACACTTTTATTGAATATTTTTTCTGTAAATATGATCACATTTCTTTGTAGTAGAGAATGGCTGCTGCTCTATAAAGAGTAAGGTAAACCAAACAAATAAAATCTATTCCATGTTATATTGAGTTTATCGTTATAAAGAATGATATTATTAAGAGTAATACACTGCACAGTATAATATTTTGTATTTTATGTATATATTTATCATGTCTAGAGTGTCTTTTTACCATAAGTGTCCTAAACTTGAATGATTAAGCACTGTCAACGTTTAAATTGCTTTACAGAAGAAGAAATCGCATGCCAAGATCCAAACCTCCGAAGGCACCCTCGCGAATCCCTTAGAGCATTCCTCCTGTCCTGTCTCGCAGCGCCCTTGGACGGGAGAGGCCAGAAGCTAATACACCAGTTCTGTGATGCCTATGAATCGGCCAGACATCACCCTGCTGAGTTTGGTGAAGAGGAGTATCGGGCGTACAATAGGCTGCTTCTTAAGTTGCTTGATGCGTGAGTTATTATATTCTAAGTTGTATAGTATGAGATAGTTTGTTTATGATTATGGAAGGGAGGTTAAGTTATCTGTAGGTTTGCCTGTATTGTGCTAAGCGATAATTCATCCACTCATGGACAAAGTTGAATATAATAACCCCTACAGCTATGTTAGCCACTTTTAACATGAGAAAAGTTAATGACAAATAGAAACAGAGTTAGATAATATTTATCTACATAGTAGTAATTTAGTGTCGTGATTTAGCAATTACAGTTTGCATAAGTCTTTACTTACACAAGCTGTAATTGCTAAATTACTACAAAAATTACAGCAATAATATTATGTCCAGAAATAATAGATATTGTAATATTTAGATGTTTAATGTCCTCGTATGTAGTTGGTACTGAATACATATTCTATGCAAAGCATTATTACAAACTACCCACTTTATCCAACTTATTATACATAACAAATTGAACAAGTGTCAATTGATAATAGATACTAACAATATATGACATACCTCCCCTCTAAGAAAGTACACATATAAAGAACATAAGCACAATGCATCAAGATATCTAATACATATGATACTTCCCCAAAAATGCACACTACCTACAAACAAAACAAACTAACTAACTACAAAGATTTTAATCTACATTAACATAATCTTAAGCTAAGTACAAAGTGCAATCTTTAGAACACTGTGGTCTCCGATATGGTGTTTTAGCATGTTCACTTAATTTATTCTTAATTTTGCCTCCACCTTCTTGGGCCGTATTAGGTATTCCTAATATCTCAGACCATTTATTAGAATCTGGTATCTCAATAATTTTGTCTTCCATTTCTTGGCTATCATCTAATTCAATATCATCTTCCACTCTTTCTGTACATTCTGGTATCTCAATTTCAACTGGTGTTTCAGCTGTATTTCTACTCTCTCCCTCCTCCGACCTGAGTTCTGTCACTTTTTTCTTAATTAATTGGTCAATATGTCTGTCAACTACTGATCCATCATTGGTTTCGATTTTATAAGAAGATGGACCATGTTTAATAATAACCCTGCCCGGTAACCACCTGGGGCCTGATTTGTTGTAATTCCGATACATTATGTTCTGACCCACATCAGTCTGTCTAGTTTTTTTATTACCATTGTCCTGTATCTGCTCTTCAATCTTTTTGTGTTGTAAATTATCTGGGTGAATAGTGTCTAACAAGGTACGTAGGCGCCTTCTCATTAACAGTTCCGCTGGAGTCTTATTTGTCGAAGTGCAAGGAGTTGTACGCAAACCCAGTAAAAGATTCGGGATTCTAATATCCCATGATAAATTATCCATCTTTCGCAATTTATCCTTGATGGTCTGTACCATTCTCTCAGCTAGCCCATTCGTGGCTGGGTGGTATGGTGCTGTAGTAATATGTCGAATATTATTGGCCATAAAAAACTGCTTCATCTCATTTGAAACAAATGAGGTACCATTATCCGATACTACTGTCTCACATAAGCCATGTGTAGCAAAAACTGTCCTCATCAAACGTATTACTGTGGCAGAAGTAGTATTGTTAACCATGAATAATTCAGGCCAACGTGAGTAAGCGTCTACCATGATCAAAAAATATTTATTATGAAAAGGTCCAGCAAAGTCTACATGAACTCTCGACCATGGCCGCGATGGGGTCAACCATTCATGATTGGTCTTAAGCGGCATGTGTCTGTGCTCAAGACATTTAGTACAACCACTTACTAAAGAATGTATGTCTTCATTTAAATGAGGCCACCAAATATAACTTCTAGCTATTGC
This sequence comes from Eurema hecabe, assembly GCA_026213755.1. NCBI lineage: Eukaryota > Metazoa > Arthropoda > Insecta > Lepidoptera > Pieridae > Terias > Terias hecabe. The sequence goes on from JADANM010005443.1 coordinate 8,471,391, forward strand.
CTTCGTTTGAACAATTCCTGAATGTGTTTTGTGTAGCATTTTTAATACTGGCTGACGCAATACCTGTGGCACCACCACGCGACACCCTAGTAGTAGACAGTCGTTTTGTAATGATAGGTCCATACGATTTAACCAAAATGGACGTAATTCGACATCATTAACTCTTGCAGGCCAACCGCGATGTACATAATGCATCACTCGACATAATGTTTTGTCTCGCTT
>JADANM010005443.1:8505669-8526809 GCA_026213755.1 Eurema hecabe
TACGGCCACATTTTCGCAAATTTATCAATTTACCGAACTTACGCGTAAAATAATAAGTAAGCGATAAACAAACGTCATGTGCGCTCTGATCGGTTGAATAACTGTCAACATCAACCGATCAGAGAGCAGTGTGTTATTTTACGTATTTTAAAAAAGCGTAAAATTAAAAGCGTTTCTGTGATTGGTCGAACCATTTAGAACCTTATGAATGGATATTCGTTAGTTGATTAATTTACCACGAGACGTCACAAATTGATAAATTTGCGAAAAAGTGGCCGTAAAATAATACAATTTATCTCTCATTTAGAATCCTACGAAGGTTGATAAATTTCCTAGGAAATTTATAAATTTGCTGTTCTTGTTATTTTCCGGTGACATATACATACAATACATAGCAACGCCATGCCCTTGCGACCACTCGTCAAAACAATCGCAAGTCGCCAAACAATCATATTATACCATATGTCTTTAACACAATACATTATTTATTTCGTAATTATATCTGTGTTCTACAATTTTAACTAATGATTATTTACATTAAAATACTTTATTTAACCATATTCATTCAGCTATTTTAACAATTATCCAACAACAAACATCGTCATTAAGTAATAAATTAAACTTACAAATATTCATAGCTTGTGCACAATGCATGCATCTGAGCAAGCACATCATCCTCCATATCCTTGTTTCTCTCGAGGACCGTGATGAAGGGATGCTGCGGTGAACGTAGACTGAACTGACATTCGTAAGGCTGGCCAGGGAGGAGACGGGACTTTAAGTCTAGTACCAGAAGCCCTGCCATTGTTGATATAATAGCTGAGAAATTACTGAAATGAATTATGATAGTTTTAGAAGGATAATATTGAATTGATATTTGAAATTAATGATTCAAACTTTTCATTTACAATAATAGAGATAACTATATATTGCAAAATTATTTTTATATTAAAAAAGCTATAGCTGGCAAACCTTTCAATTTAATTTAATATCAAATATTGAAATACTATTACAAAATCAATAATTTAAAACATTATATTTTCTAATAGGGTTAGAAAGAGTCGAATAAGATGTTTTGTTCTGATTGGTATTAAATAAAAAGGCATATGCAAAATACATAGGCCAATTATAACATTTATATAAAAAATACCTTTCGTATAGGTATATCATAGTACTTATACATCTATGTAGCCACTAATTTACATTAAAAAACTACTCACTGCGTCGATGGCAATAATGAAACGACAGTGGACATTGTATACCCAATTTCTAATACACTTAGTTCCACCAACGCCAATAGACCCTGGCAGGCCGTTAAGCTCACTATTGGGTCCTGCGATAAACATTTTTCTCTCAGAAATTTCAATTCCTCATTTTCCAAAACGAATTTTTGTCGCTCAGCCGGCTTAAACTTCGATTTTATCGTAAATATCAACTTATCAATAGCGTTGACTATTAAGACACTAGTGTTTGTTTTTAATTTGTATTCTATCTCATCCATGTTGATACAGAAAAAGTTTACTTGAAATAATTTTTGAATCTGATTGAAAAAAATGCTTTCTATCAAAACATTAAAATATTAAAAGACAGCAGCTCACAGCTCTGTCAGCTGTCTCATCTGACATCCAACGTGTCGAAGGCTGTCAGATCGTTCAATAATTACAAATAGTTAGAGAAGATTTCTTTTAGCAATATATTTATATTGCTTTATTGGATTATTTTATTATGATTATTAAATTTGGATTATTTTATTTAACTATGGTTCACCGCCATATAAATTTAACATCGCAATAAGATTTAACAACAGGATAATCAAAACTACCGTATTTTAACACTAAGTATTAACTTAGTTTTAGAACGAAAAACATTCCGCCAAATGTCATACCTATATAAATTTGACATATATGAGTACATTTTTCGTGTTAGTTTTTACACACACAAATTACAACTTATATGTAGTAAGTAACATGTTTATTGATGTTTATCGATAATAATCAAGAAAATCGTAAACAGCGGACTCTTAGTATAATTTTATACATAATTTTTTTTAAAGAAAGTGTCAAAATGGCTACTCCTCCCCGAGAAACAATTCAGAAGCAGATACAGCAAGACTGGTCAAATAGGGAGTACATTGAAGTTATAACAGGAAGCATTAAAAAGATTACAGATTTTCTTAATTCATTTGGTAAGTTTAACTCTTAGCTGTATCTATATACATTATAGAAGAAAAACCCTAGTGTTCTTTTTTTAAATAACATCTTTGCAATATAACTTATTATTTATAATAATTATATTTTTGTTTCCAAACAGAATCAGCTAAATTTAGGCAAATTAGCATATAATAATAAAAATTAACAATTAGCATTTAATTTTATTTTTATGATCAGATTATGATAAAATAATTAACATAAGAGACAGGCATGTATGATGGGCACTTTAAATTGAACAGCTTTGAATTATGTTTATAATATGATTTCAACTTTCAGACATGTCCTGTAGATCTCGACTTGCCACATTGAACGAGAAATTAACGTCCCTTGAAAGAAAAATAGACTATTTGGAGGCTTGTGTAAGTTTTATTTAGAACATTAATATATAACATTATTTTTTTGTGTAATTCAAGGTTATCCTTAACTCTTAAGGAATGTTGCACTAATTTTGTGATTTTAAACCCCTCATCACATATGTGAAAACCTGAATTACAACTTGGGGTGCTTCAAGATGAGAGTGCACATCTTTGTGGCGATGAGCGCTTACCATCAGGTGGCTTGCCTGATTGTTTGCCCTATATGTTAAATTTGAATTGAAATTAAATTAAAATGTTTAATTTTAATCGTTAAATAATTAATATAAGTATATAATAGCATAAATTTCATATAATTTTCTATCATCCATACTCCTTTTTAATCCCAATTCCTTTTCTCTATTTGCTGTTGCCTTTTGGCAATTTTCAATCAGATGCTTAGTTTTTTAATAAATAAATATTAAAGTAACAGTTATTTAATTTACTTTAATAAGCAATTGAGAGTTAATTATAATTATTATTTTTCAGGTCACCAAGGGAGAAACGTTAACATAAATTTAATATAATCTGTATTTGATAGAATTAGTTAAGGTAGCGTGTCTATGCCTGTATTCTATAGAGATTTTATTATTTATGCTTCATGGTATGTTACTTTACATTAATACAAACATGATTTATGGAGGTAAATAAAATAATGTATTATAAAAAGACTTATACTAAAATGAAGTCAAAAAAATGTTCTTTTCGGATTTTGAGAGGTAATGGCTGTTTATTATAAAATAATGTTATAAATATTCTTGTAACATGATTTATAGTCTGTGAAATGGATCCTACATTCTCTGTTGTATGTCAATTTGAAGAAGATTATACATTTTTGCATCAGTTGTATTCCATGGCCAATTTTTTGAATAAGAAGTGATGAAATATGATGCTGAAATTATGTGTTACTTTATTGCCTATAAAATAGTAATAGTTGTAATGATTTTTTACATTTAGTTTTAAGGTATAATAAATGTAGACTTTTTTTAAATATTTATTTTTTAGTCCTCACTTTTTCTTTGCAGTTTTACTTTGATTTTGATATAATAGGGTAAATAATATGATACATTTATTATCATATAAATAAAGAAATGGAAACATTTAAATTCTTTCAAACATGACTGCAATGCCTTGACCACCTCCACAACTAGATGCTGCGACAGCTTTCTTGAAATTACGCGAGCTGCAATACAAACAATTACTAATATCTTATTTTAGTAATTTTATAACAAAAATATTTATAGACAGGTACTTAAAAATTGTCTAGCAATTTTCATTTTATTTCATAATCTAATAGATGTACGTCGTTACACGTGTTGCAAAAATAGTTTTAAATATTATTAGTTTGGCGCCCTTTTGGATGTCAAAATTGAAAATTTAGTTCAGTGTTGCCACCTTTTCTCATAATTTAAAAACATAAATTAAATGAACATACCCTAATTGATGCACAAGATGAATGGCCATTCGCGCCCCGGTGGCCGCCATGGGGTGACCCATCGAAATTGCGCCACCACTAACATTCACTTTACTTTTGTTTATGCGTAGCTCATTGATAATAGCTATGGTCTGTGATGCGAACGTTTCGTTGATCTGTTGTAAGTATTCGTATTTAATACTGGAGATGAAATACAGATATTAATAATATTTTATTTTATTTGAAATGGTCTTAGTTCTATATTTTATCGACACGGAACTTTCCTATTTTTTGTGGGAAATGTATGTGATAAATGTGTTATCTAACTGTTAAAAGAATGGCCTGTTTTTAGTATAAAATTGCAATATTATAATACATCACCTCAAACAAGTCAATATCCTCAACATTACTTCTAGTTACGTCCATTAATCTTCGTATAGCTGGGACAGCAGCGATTCCAGTTTCAAGAGGATTTACACCCACACATGCCCACCCAGAAACGCGGGCTAGAGGTGACAGATTATGTTTAAGAATGATATCTTCGTTAGCTAGGATTAACGCTGCTGCTCCATCGGCTGGGCTCTGTGATATGAGAATTGTTTAAATAGTTTTGGTCCTTAAGCGATTTATAAGCTCTTATTGATAAATATGTAAGACGCTTAAAGAGGGGAATAATTTCCTATAGGTATTTCTCCAACAAACACACACATAGCTTAACGTTATCAAGGCATCAGGGTAGATTTACAATCCCCGATACGAGAAAGGATTTTTTGCTCTCGAGCAGTTCAACAAAAGCATATGTTTGCTGGAATTATCTGAATTTACGTAACTTTTCCATTAGTACTACAACATTTGTTGTAATATACTTAAGTCTATTATAAGCGAAGAACTTACAGCAGAGTTTCCACCAGTTACGATATTTCCATCGTCTAAAATTGGTGTGACATTACCAAGTTTTTCCAATCCAATCTCACTGTCAGGTATTTCGTCTCTTGTTACACTTATTTCTTTGTTCTTTAATTTAACATCTAGTTGTGTTATTTCCTTGTCAAATATATTTTCTTTGTGTGCTGAAATTATTAAAATATGAAGTCAGTATTAATCAGTTGTGTTTATTATGCTTGTCCAATTCAACTGTTTTAAAAATGTGATAAGTTGAATAAAAAAAGAATATCTGGATTATGGTCCAATTTTCACTAGGATTTTTTTCCATACATAGTTCAGATTTATAACTGTTAACCTTTAAGCCATTTCACATGACTTTCAAAAGCAAATTCATCCACATCCTTCCTAGTAATTTTCCGCGATTTCGCCAGATCTTCAGCCAATTTCTGCAAAGTCAGACCAGTGTAGCTGTCCGGGAACTGAGTCTTTATATGATCTTCCATTTCGTACGGTTTGCCAAGTGTGGTACCAAATCTGACATTCCGGACCAGCATGGGCAGAGCTGACATTATTTCTGTGCCACCAGTGAGACATACTTTGGCTGAGTTTGTGAGAATTTCCTGAAATATTAGTACACGGTTATGTTTAAAGTTAAAGAGGAGTATTTAAAACGGTTGCATATGTAAAAAAATCATTTAGGAGACTTGAACACTACACTGTGTTGAAATTTGGTCGGACGATGACTTACGTTGCTATCGATACTAATACAAAGAATATTCATGCTTTTAATATTTTTCTAGACAAATGTGGTACACAAGCGTAATATCAAAGAAATTGTAAATTTTTTGTATAGTATGTATAATTACTTATACATTATATGTATATAGATTCTTTTACCATTCCACCAGATACAATAGCTTGCAACCCTGAAGCACAAGTTCTGTTCACACCCAAAGCTGGCTTTTCAATCTGCACCCCGGAATAAATACCGCAGTATCTCGGAGTTTTACCGCCGTCGCATTGACTTAACTAAAACAAGAAAATCTTATTCTATGTAAATATTTAGATGTGGTCATTACATTAACGACTTAAATACTTGGTTAACTTTCGGCTCGGACACGAAGTTAATTGTTTTTGTGTTGTGGAACTAACCCGACTTATTCGAATTACTGTTTAAATATATTTTTATAAGTGAGTATATGTAAGTTAGTTATAGAGCTTCATTTTTGACATTTACGAACTTCCAAATAAATTTCCACCCATTTATCCCGGCTTAAGTAAATAGCATTAATCTTTTTCTTATCTCTATATGAATTAAAATAAATCAAAATCGGTTGGTGGTTTCAGGTTAGGGACAGGCGTGACAAACAGTTATACTGACGGACAGGCTTACTTTACCAATTATAGTAATTATAATGATTCACATGATGGACTTACAAAAAAACAGTTTCCTATTATTGTACAATCTATAAGATTTGGATCTAAATTAGCAGTTTGTATCGCATCTTTAGCCGCCGCAGCGAAAGCGTGCGACGCTGGCAACTCTCGCAGTGGTCCGCCATGTTTGCAAAATGGCGTCCGTTTCGCGGCCACAATGTATAAACCTATAATAATATTGTACCTATTACATATTATGTATTTGTACACATAAAAAAACATATTGATCGTCCATATTTATTTAAAATACAAATTATTAATTAATATGTAGACTATTTACTACAATGATAATATATTAAATTATATAAATATAATATCAATAAATATTATCTACCTGTATCATGTAGGTTGGTTATAAATATAATCTTATCTTTAAGTAAAATTTACAGGATATCTTTGATATAATCACTACGGCTATTAACACTGACTTGCTGACAAGAAGTCATTTTACATTATTAAATACGAATATCTAATATTAACCAAATTCATTTAAAACAACTTACCTCTATTTGCGAGCGCCATTTATAAAATCAACGTTTTCACTAAATTTATGGAATATAAACCACACTAAGAATATTTTTGTAAGTAAAAATAGTCAAGACAGCAGTCTTCTCAAATAAAATTGAGATAACAAGTATCTTTTGATAAATATGTATTTGAATTCGTACTTATCTAAATTTTGTCGTAAACAAACAAAACATTACCTACTAATGAAAATTCTTATGTGGTAGTTTTATAGTCTATAGGAGTCTATTGTTTCGTTGATTTGTAATGTGTAATTTTAAAAGGTTTTTATATAGGATCATGCATAATCGTATGTACTTTAAAAATTGGTTTCAAAGCATTAAAGAGTAATAGTCTGTTTTTTTTTATGATGGTCCGATGCATAGAAACTGGGAACACAGTATAGTTACAATATTTTATAGCCGATTTGCTCTCTCTCAATAATATATAGTAACCGTCAAAAATGTTTAGCGATTGACGAGAATAGCTGCGCATCGGTAGAATCGCGCTCGTTGGTGCGAGAAAGACAACACGACTGGGACAACTAATCAACGCTCGCGCACCCGACGATCACGCGCCCCGCGCGCCGCACCGCTACCTCGATACCTTATTTTTGACTTCTGCGCAGGTTTCGTTCACCGCTAAAGGTAATTGACGATTACTATACCTACCAAGAATAGGCACAAAATTAACATCTTATTTAGTTTATAGACTGACTCCAATTATATTATATCATTGACCGACTCTGAATTTTTTTAATATTATTAGGGTATAAGAATGAAAAAACAACGAATAAAAATCATTATTTATTGAAAAAATATTCATTAAACCATTTGCAAATTATAAAAATAACAACCCATACATCATACAACAAAATAACATACAAATCAAAACAATAGAAAAGAGATGAATGATTAAACCAAGAAGAAAAAGACAGATATGTCAGTTACGCGTGAATGATCCTAATTAGAATGTTCTTTCGTCTTCAAAATTTTGCGCTTTTAACATATCTATTTAATATAATATCGAATAAAAAAATAAAAATAGGAATGTTACAAATTAAACTATGTATTCAGAAAAGAAAAATAATGTTACATATTTATTAAATAATTGGATGTAAGACGTTTTTAAATAAATAGCTGCTTCTTTATATGCATAGACCAAATAATTTCGTTAGACGGATTCAACGAGAAGGGCAATGCCCTGTCCTCCACCGATGCACGCTGAACCAATCGCCCGTTTGAGACTGCGCCGTCTAAATAAAAATGAATAAATTTAATAATTAATAATAAATCATTTCTTGCGCTAATATATTTTATTATTGTTTATAACATGTTTTATGTGAAACATTCCATTTTTTCGGATTATGATAAGGTAGAATTAAATATAATCGTATATTAATATATACCTTTATCAATACAAATATCTATAACAATTTATAGTCGTCGGATGGCTTGCCTGCTTTAAAAATATTAAAAAGAGGTGAAACTTGTTAACTTGTTACATTGTCGATGACAATCAACTTAATTGTTTAAAAAACAAGATTGGAAATATAATTTGAGTACGTGATAAATTTATCCGACATAATTGTTTTAAAATGATGATCCAAATGAGAATCCTCTTAGAAAATCTAAAACATGGATATAAAATAAGGCAGAGTAAATAATAAAATTACCTAAGCTCATGTACAAGGTGAGCTGTGATCCTAGCTCCAGACGCTCCTACGGGGTGGCCCATAGCTATAGCGCCACCGTTCACATTTAGTTTGTTCTGATCCAGTTTTAATTCCTTCACACAGGCTAGGGTTTGTGCTGCGAATGCTTCGTTGATCTAGAAATTGATTATTAATATATCATAATGTAAGAGAGAGAGAGAAGATGGCTGAACCATGCCATTAGGCTGAATTGGGCCGGCTTCCTAACAGAAAATTAGCGTCAAGTTAAGTATAGCATCTAATTACAATTATCAATCTCATTAGAGTGGGTTTTAATCGGTGAATGAAAGAACCGGATACTCATTTTTCTAGGAAGAACGGGAAAATGCCCATTTTTACTGATAAAAAAGCCTTCTAGGTGTCCAAGGCCTTTCTCAATCGGTTGTTTATTGGCGGAGTTGGTCGCTTGCCATCAGATGAATCATGTTGTTGTTCAATGTTCAGTTGCTTATCTACACTTTAAGAAAAAGATGTGAAAGTGTGATAAAGATTGTACGCGTACCTCGATCAAGTCAATGTCATTGAGGGTTAAATTGGTGGCCTTTAGTAAGTGTCCAATAGCAGGAACAGGTCCAATGCCCATGATGCTGGGGTCCACGCCCACGTAGGACCAGCCCACCAGCCTGGCGAGGGGTTGCAGCTTGTGCTGCTTTACAGCATCTTCATTGGCTAGGATCAAAGCTCCAGCGCCGTCATTCACGCCCTAGAGCGGGAACAATAGTTACGCATATAAATATGTTGCGATATTTTTTTTAGATGTCGCTTCATATTGAAATAATATAGTTTAGGTAGTAGTTCATCAGAATTACAGTTGTTGTCTATCGTCTCAAAAAGGTTACTTGATCTAAGTAAAATTTTAATTTTGGGCTATCTTTAAGATTTATTTTAATACCTAATTTCCATGAATAATATTTTTTGAAAATTTGCATTTCAATCGTACAAAGATGTTGTCAAACAGTCCACTTTCTCGGTGTCGAGTATAAATATCGCAAAAAAATGATGTCTGAATAAATGCTTAAATCATAATTAGACGACAAAGATATATTTCAAAAGTCAAGTACGTAAATGAAGGCGATATTTTTTTGTTCGAAAAAATAATTTTGATAAGGTAAAGCGTAGTCTACCAACACCTACCGAAGAATTTCCAGCAGTTACAACACCACCCTTTCTGAACAGCACGGGCAGTTTATGCAAGGCTTCGGCAGTGGTCTCTGGGCGGGGGTGCTCATCTTTCTCCACTAAAACTTCTTGCTTCCTAACTTTTACAGTTACAGGGGCCATTTCTTCTTTGAAAGCTCCACTGTCGTATGCTAGAAGTATAAAGTTAGTAAATGTTTAAATTACTGGTGTGTATACGATGTTGATTTATTTATATTTAAAGGGTGACTATATGTAGTTGGTTAGTAGATAGAAATGTGTTTTTGACTTGAAATCTACATCGATAGTTCTTTTTTCGTGGGAAGACTTTAATGGTTACAAAGTCCTCCTCGGGGGAGACGGAAGTGATAATTTTGAATTAAAACAAAATAGCGCCACTGCCGAATAAAACCCAAAGAAAAAAAATGTATAAGAGGCATCTTTGACAACGTAAGTTTAATAATTATAATTAATGGCATACAATGTTGATCACGATATGATGCTTAGCAGATAGAAATGGATCAAGATTAGCTAAAGTAAAAGTAACTAATAATATGTACCTGCTTTCCACCTCTTTTGCGACTGCAGCGCAAAATCGTCAACTTCACCCCTTTTAAGATCATATTTTTCCGCAAGATTTTCAGCAGTCTGTGGCATGGTAAAGTTGCATATTGTGTCCAAAGAGGATCTAGTTAAAGCATCTTCAAATTCTATAGGAGCGCCTAGGGCTGTGCCGAAACGAATGTTTCGAACTAGAAAAGGAACAGAGGACATGTTCTCACTTCCTCCAGCGAGAGAAATCTGAGCTGCTCCTGTTAGAATATCCTGAAAGTTTTCAAATACATTGCTATAAAATCTTAGGAAGAATATATTTTAGTTTTTAGATTGAAACAGACAGACGGCAAAAATATTTTTTTTTTTTTGCGATATCGTAATGCATTGGACAAAGCAGATTGTGTGGCTGCAACGACATGCCTGTATTAATCTATATTTTTAGTTTTGACGTTCATAAATATCACTATGTGAAATAAGTGAATAAATTATTTTCATTTTCATATTATTGTTTCTGTATTGTTATTTGTGTATGTTTTATGTAATCTGGGCATTTGAGCTGTAGCTGTACCTGGATATTTTTAAGATCTACAGAAATATGTCCTTCTCTTAGCTACTGACTGTTAAAAAGCTTGGTCTCCTGGACTGATTTAACTAACTTGTTATACAAGTAAGGTTTAACATACTTGTCGGTGCCCGGTGGACTTATGATAACTGTTATATACACGATAATGATTGAAAAAATGATGAATGAGGTAGGCATAGTATCTACTTTTAGTTGGTAAAAGCTGTTTATTCTTATGTGCAGAATCTGAATTTGAATTAATTGAGGTTATTACTTGAGCGCTGTTCACGATAGCCTGGAAGCCAGAACCGCATAGCCTGTTGACACTGAGTGTGGGTTTCTCCTGAGGGATACCAGATTTGAGGGAGCCATGTCTGGCGGCTAGCGCTCCGTCTCCAGAACCGCTTATCTATGGATTGAAAAAACATTTATTTGCGAGATCTATAACTTTATTGGGAGGCTGCAGAGCTACCTTCTAAAAAATGCATATTTTACTAATGCGATATCAAACGTTGATATTACTACTATTTAATACGAATGAGTAAAATACACCATTCTTCACAATTTGAAGTCATTACAAAGAAATTGTTACCTTACTAGCATCTCTAACTTGTCCTTCAGTTTTTGTTAACTATCCATTTTCTAAGACGATAAATATAAATGAGGTACATACAGCGTTAACATGTCCAAGTACAACCGTGTCGACGGCGGCCGGCGACACATTTGCGACTTTAAGTGCTTCTTTGGCTGCTATCGCGAACAGATCAGCTGGGTGAATGTCTTTAAGGGCGCCGCCATATCGTCCAAACGGCGTACGCTTTGCCGCTACTATGAATATACCTGGAAAAATGTATTATATAACAAGGAGTAACTGGCAAAAGCTATCTCCATCCATAAATATTTGATAAGCTAAATGCTGCACGAATGATATGTACCCAGCACTAACTTTCTTCCTTAAACTAAAAAGTGTAGGGAAGAAAGACTTCTCTTCCTTATTACTAAACGTTTAGCTAAAAGACGGCCTACGGCCTACGGCTTAATATTAAATTAGTCAAAATTGGATTGTTTACTATATTTTTTACATGTATATGATAGAAGGAATCGACTTTGATTTAATTATTATACCTTTACGTTAACTGGGATAATACTATAAAATTTTATTCATTACAATATGTTTAGCTGGTTTTGGCTACTATCATACTAATAATAACGTCATATTGACCATTTTAAGGCTATTTTTGAAGACGTGATAGAAATGATTACCTTCAATAGATTAAAATGTATTTATATATCTATATCCGGCCGGTTTTGGGCAAGGTCGTTAATGAAATATCAATTAAAAGTTAATGACTGTAATAAAATAAATGTATGACGTCAAATCCCGATGCATAATAGGTATTCACTATAGTATTTCTTTATTGTTATATAATTTAATTACTTAAGAATCTATTCTAAAAAATTGAAGTAATGTACTTTCTCATTATTCATGATTTACATAGCGTAAATGATACTCATAGTATTCAAGCAAGGTCAACAGCACTGGTGATGATAAATTATGCAAGGATTATATATTATCAGCACGATAAAGCGAAAATACGGCCCCAAGTAATGTTTGCAATAATAAATACAATAAACATTTTTTATCTGCCTGATATTTTGCTATAGATTATAGGTACATCTTATTGTTTGAAAATCGAACCAAGTTGTTATTCAATTTTATTTTTATAACAATATATAGACAAATCACAAAGTATAATCATTTATGATGTTATTAAAGTTCATTCACCTTTATTAACCGCCACGGCCATTTATAAAAACTTGTTTACTCTCTCGTCGCAACACAAGCGTTCGTTGCACGTAAACGACGTTTACAGACTAAATAAATAAGAATCATTATAGTGTAATCGTGAAATCCGATATGAATTTTGTTAAATTATTTATTTTAAGGTATTTAGTATGAGGCTACCGATAAGATCAGTACTTTAGATATGATTTAGGTTGATTAATTTTTATATTTTTATTGTTTTTTATGTCTTAAAACGATTATTATTTAACCTCTCATTTATTAAACGAATCTTGCAAAAAGAAACAGCTAAATTTCTTCAACTATGTTGGTTTTTTCTAAAGAGATAAATACAACGGATAATAAATATGTACATAGGTAGTGGGTAGGAATATCATCTACGAATATGTACTATTAAGTATTTATATATGTATCATTTTTGAAATCGTGATAGAAATTTATTTTTAAAATCGTTAACCTCCACTTTATCAGTGGTGTCATAGGATTTGTTAATAATTACTTAAAACTTTAGTCTTACGTAATTCATATTATACTTGTAATCCTTGTCTTACCTTATCGTGGATGAAATTAGTTTATATTCTAAATCCTAGATAATAATTTATACACTCATTTGCAAAAAAAAACGCGCTTTCGATTTTAATTCTTCTTTAAAAAATACGATACTAAAATTATTTCAATAATTTGTACATGTTACTGGCCGGTTTTAAAATTGCGGTGGTGTTTAAAACAGTGCGTACTAAATTAAAATTTTCGTTTAATGCTCGTTTTTACAGAAAACCACTTTTTATCCTACATTTTTGGTGCGAAGTTCCAAAAGATAATATTCAAACAAACCAATAGTAACATTTTAAATGGTTCATTACTTTAGCGCCCGTTTGTTGCAAATCAGTGTATTTTATTCATATTAAATAAGGTGTGTTTAATAATATAAATAAAACTACCAAATAAAAAACAATATAATATTTATTTAATTCTCAAAAATAGGCAGTAACAAGATATACAAAATGTTCCTTATTTAAATTTGATATTATAACAATTTCAATCAACTATGCAAGCTCGAATGTAAATACAATAAAAAACATGATTCTTTTAAAAAAAATCTAAAATTTTGTGCCCTTATAGTTAAGTAATATATAATATAATATTTGACTTTTAAAATATATTTAGTATACTTTTTTATATGTAGCATTTTATTCTTTTTTATTACAAGCCACGCCCCAAGATTTTGTCCGCATTTTGGCACATTTATGTACTTATATACTTACTCACTTAAACCTTTAAAAACCGCACAAAAATCGGTTTTAAAGATTTAAGCATACATACAGACAGACAGAAGAAAGTGACTTTGTTTTATACTATGTAACAGAAAATATTTTTATACAATTTGTTTTGGTGACTTTGTTTGACATATTGATAAAATCTTATCTTATTAGAAACAGCATAATATAAGTTTTTATAATAAAGGTTTAGACGGTTTCAACGAGGAGGGCGATGCCTTGTCCTCCTCCGATGCACGCAGAGCCGATACCTCTCTTCAGACCGCGGCGTCTAAAAAAATAGTACATTTCACTTATAAATTCAATATAATCAAACACTAGCTGACCGTGCCCATTTAGTTGGGCATAATGTTAATTATCCATTTTGGATCGCATTATGCGGCATAATGCTTAATGTTGAATGTTTCAACTACATTTTTCTTTATTCATACGTCGAGCACTCTCAGAAGTACTAAGTAGTGCTTTCGCTCGATGCGTGCAATTACATGTGCAGGGACAAATTTATAGATTGAAACAGACAGACGGCAAAAATATTATTTTTTTTGCGATATCGTAATGCATTGGACAAAGCAGATTGTGCGGCTGCAACGACATGTCTGTATTGATCTATATTTTTAGTTTTGACGTTCAAAAATATCACAATGTGATTTAAGTGAATAAATTATTTTCATTTTCATTTTCAAAATCAACAAATAAATGTGTTTTCTTTATGCTGACATACATCGAAATGTCGCACTATGCTCTGTGCTCTATGCTATGCTCAATATTCAGTGTTTTATATATACAAACCTGAGCTCATGAACCAGATGGGCAGTGATCCTGGACCCGGAGGCTCCCAGCGGGTGTCCCAGGGCTGTGGCTCCTCCATTCACGTTCAGCTTCTCCATGTCTAGTTTGAGAGCCTTAGCACAGGACAGAGTTTGTGCTACGAATGCCTCGTTGATCTAATAAAAATGTTAACATATCTTAATATAAATAAATCTCGTGTCACAATTTTTGTCCTCAATGGACTCCTAAAACACTTAACCGATTATAATAAAATTTGCACACCATGTGTAGTTTGATCCAACTTAAAAGATAGGATACCTTACGTCCCGGTATTGCCCCGGGAACGGGAATTACGCGGGTAAAACCGCGAGACACAGCTAGTATGTATTATAATTTTTTAATGCTTTCTATCTGATCTAGTCCCATGCTAAGCAGGGCTTGTGTTATGGGCTATGGAAAATAGATAATATATACTAATTAATAAAAGACAATGTTAAGGGTTCTACTACAGAGGCTGTGCAAAAGTAAATTTTGTAATGTTTATCAATCAATATATTTAATTTTTATATAAAGAAAATTATGTATAAAACACATTTTATTGTCTATATAGTATAAGAGGTATAGTTGTTTAATGTGTTAAACCCATATTTAAATAAGCCAGTGATCTATTTTGTTGCCAGATGTAATAAATTAAAAGACGCATTTTACTTTTTATTTTACACATAATTAAATTTAACATTGCAGTTAAAGATACGGAATACGCAAATTGCATTCGAGATGATTAAATCTTATAAGCGACAGACAGTGGAATTTAATTAATTTTAATTAGCAAATATGACGTATTCATTTTATGAAAACAGAATTTAGCTTTTATAAATATATATGTATGTAGTATTAAATTATTATTACATTACAAATGTAAATTTAAATAAGCCTCAAAAACGTAAATTAAAATAGGCCTCACAAACGTAAATTTCAATAGGCCTCACAAACGTCAATTTAAATTGGCCTCTATGTGTTTCCAAAAGTTTACATATCTATTGTTTCATAATTTTCTTCAATAATTTTACTTAATGGTAACTTAGTTTGTGTTACCATTAAGCTAGTATAATAAAAGTTTGTCTTTCAAAACCCAACAGAAGACGCGTCATCGGCGAGTTTAAAATACGCCGTCACCGACAGACAGACCTCAGGCTACAATACATTATCTTACGTTATAGGAAGATTACTATTATTAAGTTACTTATGAATAAATTTCAGGACTGACTATAGAACTTGGCACACATTTAGATCTCACTTCTTTTGTCGTTGAATTCAACAACCAATTAATCATAATATTGAACTTGGCTCTCATTTCACATTTATGTTTTTTATTGGATCTTCTCTTACTTTAATAGCCCACAGTATGGAGTGGAAGGGATGTGTTAATGATAAGCTTAATTTAATTTCAATTTTTCTGTTCGTGTCTGTAGTCTTGAACTATAATAATACTCTGTTTTTGTATGATGGCGGGAAACTTAGAAGGAAATTCGCTTCGTAAGCCTTCTTCTTTCCTCTAACTTCGCCAATGAAAGATATTATACCATTATTGTAAATTCCATTGTAGTAAAAAAATATTATGTAGTGTTAATAAAAAAGCTTTCTTTACTGTAAGATTTTTTTTTAAATAATTCATATGTTTTGACATTTGTTATTAACATTGTTAAAATGAAAATAATCTTATCGTTCATTAGACATACGCAGCGTTATCAAAGATAGTTTCCAAAATATTTCTTTATCAAATCGCTTAACTGTTTATTAATAGCCTTAAATTGTATTATAGTTTATCATTAGTTTCATAACAAGGTACAAATAGAAGTACCCATTAGAAATGGAATTATACATAGATTAAAAATATTGACAGTTAAAGAACGGAATAACGAACTGTCATAATACGTCAAAATATGAACAAAACTAAAAGGGACAATAAGAAAGAGATGGAGAGAGGCAAAGATTGAGAAAGATACCTCTCTCTTTCTTTGTTGGGAGTTTGTTTGTAGTGTTAACGGGAACATAAAAACTGTTCCCGTCTATAGTGTGTGCAATAGAGATAGAATGAGAAAGATAAAGAAAGAATCAAAGAGCAAGACACTCCAGAACATTCTTCTTACCTCGATCAAGTCAATGTCATTGAGGGTCAAATTGGTGACTTTCAGCAGGTTCTCAATGGCAGGAACAGGTCCTATGCCCATGATGCTGGGGTCCACGCCCACGTAGGACCAGCCCACCAGCCTGGCGAGGGGCTTCAGGTTCTTCGCTGCGGACTCGCTAGCTAGCACTAATGACCCGGCGCCGTCGCTTATACCCTGATTAAAAAACCCATTAGTAACTTGCATATGGTATATATGCAAGTCTCGAACAAATATCATAAGCGCGATTCAGAAGTCGGCGCATTAAGAGCAATCGTTACAGGGTAAATATTTTTTGCATGGTTTTTGGGCTAAATATTATTTAAAGGTAAATTTTTTTCATTATCTATTTAACCAATTAAAAATATATAAAAAGCAAAAAATCTTTGAACAATAAGAAACTTAAGTATTTGAATTAAACCTATAAAAATGTAGTAACAAGATAATAATATACTTTCATTCGAATGTTTAATAAAATCAAGTCTGACCAATAAAATAACATATAAATAGATAATAAAATCAAACCGTCAAGCATAGTTAGTTAACCAAATAATATTCTCATACTAAAATATTACCCCCTTTAGAGTATTAGTGTTATTAGTAAAATAATTGTAAAATAAGAGACTCATTTATCAACATAAAATAAGCAGTATTATTATTACAGATAATGACTCCTCATATCAAAGCTTGTATGCAGTAATGCAAATATCATTACAACTTATTAATATTTATTATAATTTTTATTAATTTTAATATTTATATGGTTTATGTTGGTCGTTTTTGATAAGCTACAGAAAAAAAACACAGTACTGAGACTCGTAATTTTTTTTCTCTATATCTTCACCTTCTTTTACACCCTGTATATACTGTACAACATTCAGACAATGATTCTGAAAACATATTATGTCCATGAAAACTTAGTGCAATCATTTTTAATACATCATTTATTTTAATAAAGACACAAATCAATAAATTTAAAAATGCGTCAGGATCAAGTAATGGTCTACCGTTTTAGTTTTTGGACTTAAATATTTGACATCCTGTATAAGAGGACAAAATGGAAAATAAATCCAGCAGTTAAGACACTACTTCTTTAATGTCAGTAAAGTTCAATTTCATCTAATTCCTGAGATTAGAGCGTTCAAACAAACAAACAAACTTTTCAGCTTTATAATATTAGAATAGATAATAAAAAACTTACAGATGCTGATCCAGCAGTAACTAGCCCCTCTTTCTTGAACACAGGAGGTAGTTTCTTGAGGCTGTCGATGGTGGTTTGAGGACGAGGATGCTCGTCAACTTCCACTTGGACTTGCTTCTTCTTGATGGTTAGGGTCACAGGTTCAATCTCGGATTTGAAGATGCCAGCGTCGTTGGCTGTATGAAATGTATTTGTTTATTAAATAGCAAGGTTAATTATTAACCTACGCTAATAGTATTCATATATTGGTGGTAGAGCCAACGTTAAATAATATCATCTTTAGTTAAAAATCAGCAAAGAATTCGTGAGGCTTTCAGATTTTCCCCCCTTCATAGATCTGTTTGGCAACAGATGCTATACATATAGAAAAAATAAAAAATATCAAATTAACAAACCTGACTTCCACTTCTGTTGAGACCTCAGAGCAAAGCTGTCCACCTCATCTCTAGTGATACCAAACTGTGCTCCAAGTTTCTCCGCAGTCATACCCATGGGCAGACCGCAGAAGGAATCCGTTAGACCAGACCAGAGACTGTCCTCAAACGCATGGGATGATCCCAGGACAGTTCCAAACCTGACCCCACGGACAGTGAAGGGTGCTTGTGACATATTTTCTACACCACCAGCTATGGAGATATTAGCTGCTCCGGTAAGGATGTCCTAAAATATGGAGTACATTGCTGTAAATCTTTTTATGTCGATTTTGGAAAAATTTGATGTTGATGGGAATTAAAATGATGAGTTTATCACTATTATTGTCAATGGGTGTGGTTTTTAGCAAGTCTAGGAATCTTAATACTTCTATAAGGAATAGGAATCCAAATTAAAATAAGTTTAAAATTGTGTATCATATTGTGTTGAAAGTTTATGTGAATTTTAGTTTTAAATGATCCTATGCACATAGCTAAGTGAGCCGGGCGGACTATGTCTGGTTAGGTTTTTACTTGTATTTTAATATGATGATGTAACAGGAATTTGATAGTAGACGATGGTCCGCTTAAACTTGATAAAGAATTTACGACTTTTAGTGCCTAATTATTTAAATAATTAAAACAATAATTTTGTTTATAAGTCAGTAAAAAACCTAATGACAGACTCACTTAAATATGGTATCTCTTATTAGTGATATAACAAGAAACTTTACTTATAAAACATAAAAAAATGTCATACTTGAGCACTGTTCACAACAGATTGGAAACCAGAACCACACAGTCTGTTGATGCCCAACGCTGGTCGGTCCTGTGGAATGCCTGCTTTGAGTGCAGCGTGACGAGGAGTATAGATACCATCTGTTTGAGTTGCCTAGGACATTAAATTATTATTAATAACAATTGCGTACTTAAAAACTTTGTCCAAGAGAAATACAAGTTGTAAAGAACCTATTTATTTAACTATTACTTATTTATTTACTATCTGTTGCTCGTCCGCGTCGTCCGCGTTCATTTGTTTTTCCATTTTTTATTTGCTACTATTAGTCGTAGCGTGATGTTATGTAGCCTTCCTCGATAAATTGTCTATTCAATAAAATAAAGAATTTTTCAATAGCTCCTGAGATTAGCATGTTCAAAGAAACAAACAAACAGACAAACTCTTCAGCTTTATATATTAGTAATAGTAATGTATAGATACACAGTATGTAGTTTAAAAAGCATTGAAAATCATATTATGGAAAATAGTTACAGTAAGTTTAATAAAAAAATTGTCTATAACATCGTTTCACTGACCTGAATAGTTGAACGTGACAACAAAAGATACAACTACAGATGCTACTTTGTTCAATTCAGTGATCAATGAACAGTGTTTAAACTCAATTTTTGATATAATTGCACTTACCGACATAACCTGTCCAACAACGACGGAGTCCACTTGCTTGGGGTCCACTCCAGCCTCTTTCAGAGAAGCTGTTATAGCAAGGGTCTGCAACTCAGTAGCTGATGTGTTTCGGAACACACCCCCGAAGGTACCGAATGGTGTGCGCTTGGCACCCACAATGAATACACCTAGTAAATACATTTATTTATTAATAACTAGCCGGCTCAATGCAACTTTGTTCATGCATTACCCTATCCTATCCAAACCCTTTTCCTTCTGAACGATCTTTATATATGCTACTACATTTAAAAAAAAGAAAGAATGAAATGTAAATTGGTCGAGCTGTTATCGAATTACCAACACATTTTGTGATTCATTTTAATATTATACATTTCATTAATTATGATCTAGTAACTTCTGTTATGTATACCGTTTGAAATGCTTAATTAGTAAATATTGTGTCCAGGTGAAGGCTTGAGAATATAAATTAAGCAGTAAGATAGCTTGACTATTAATTGATATTCAATAAATCGAGTATTAAGCTTAAGTACATAGTTACAATCATTAAATCACATACAAAAGTTAATTATAATAAAAGAAACTTGTTTTAATTTGAATGCTCCTATATAAAATACTTTGCAAGTTTTTATGAATTAACTTTGCACTGAATGCACGACAAAGGTCAAAGTCCTTTACAGTTTTTGTAAAACAAAAATTATTACATAAAAACTGGTAGCTTTACTCACAATCATAATTACGATAGTAAATCCTAAGTCCTGGTAAAAATCTAATCTAATGATAATATATATTATGTTGGAATTTGGACCCAAAAATAAATAGCGAAACGAAAGTTTAAAATAATTTCATAGTAAGTTAAACATTTATAACTTTACCTTTTACTGCTACAGACATTGTGAAATAATTTTTTATCACTTAAAATAGAACTTAAAAAATAAATTTAAACTTTAAAAACAGTAGCGCAAACGGCAAACGAATATGTTTGCACTTCGCTGGCAGTGCTGGCACTTTGAAAATGTACCTAAAAAACAAATTTCAAAATAGGAATGTCAGCTTGACAGTCTTCCATGTTTCCGAGTGACATATGTCAGTATTCAAATTTTCGTATACTCTGTGCGTTTTGAAATATAATTATATTATCTATTCTAACATAAAGTCATTATTATATAATTGGAGTTTTGGAGGGAATTGTGCGGCGTCTATATTATGTAATCTCGATTGAATATTCCTTTTTTGGTGCATAAAGTGATTTAATGTATGATTGTGATAGTGTATCATGCAGTAAACTAGCTAATAAGTGTCCAAGAAATGAAGAATTCAT
>JADANM010005443.1:8575490-8599004 GCA_026213755.1 Eurema hecabe
AAATGTCAATGTGAATACACCGACGGCCTTATTAGTGAAAACTTGCACAGATTATATGCAAATGTCAAACGGAAAGCGCGGGAAATTGGAATGTCATTTTTAAATATAATCTGTACGTGAGTTTTGTGATAAAAAAGAGAGTTAATAATAATAAAATTCGTAATTGATTACGATGAATAAGTATCTCTCGCTGATTCCCATTTAATGTTAAGATTTATTTAGGTTATTCGCCATATTTAAATTAATTCGTTTATATCGAACGTTTGAAAGCAGTTAACGATGTTTCTACCCTTTGTCAAATGTATGGGTGTATAATCAACGTAAGATCAAAATATTTTTCACATAATGGCTCGTGCCATAGTAATAGTGTACTTACGATATACTGTACCCGACGAATATCGGATCGACAATGGGAAAGAGACGATCGTCTAATTTCGGATTTATAGCTCTATCTCTTTCACACACTAGCCATGAAACAGTTGTCTTTCGATGTCTAGTTAGTAATCGTGCGAAAGAGATGGCGCGCTATGAAATCGATACTAGCCGTCTCTTTCTAATGGTCGATGTGCGATATTAAAACCGAGTATTGTACACTGCATTTTTAACGATAATTTAATATTGATTTTAGTTAAGAGGTTAAGAGCTTACAGCAAGAGGTACACGGGGATGTTGGTTTTATTTATATATACTTACTAAACTTTGATCAACATTACAACTATATAATATATATGTTTTATTTAAATATTATGACGTATTCACTGAAATTAACATACCTATAACCCGGTTGTCAATAATATTGAAGGGAAAACCGATAAAATTTAAAATGACGGTGTTACAAAGCCTATTTGTGTAACTGATAAGTCTCTTTGATTAGCCAGGCTTTTAAACATACTAGAAACAGTTTGAGTTCTTATTATTTTTGTATTGTTGATCGGAGCCACGCTACGCAACGCCACGCCACGCTCAGCCACGCCACGCCACGCCATCCAATGCTATTACCCGTCATATAATTTAAAATGTGCTATTTTTATACACATATGCAATATTATACTAATTTTACAATATATGGCAAAGCGATGGCCGCTCTATTCTAAACGCTCTGTAGAACGCAATTTATTTACTTTTATTATTGTTTATTATTTTCGAACTAAACTTTGGACTTAGTAAATCTTTTTTGAAAGATTTTTTTCGATTAGTTTACTATTGGTAGCCACGATTAAGTTTTTATAGTTTTGGCGCGTGAAACCGTTTTACTCTGCTAGTATATGATAGGTACATTTTTGCTCTATTGCTCCATGTGTTATAAACAAGATATTATATACATAAATTTCGTTCTATAGAGCATATATAAAAGATATAATACTTATGTTTGATATAATATTATTTAATTAGAACTATTGCTAGAGTCTAGAGTCTTTAATTATTATGATATGAATAAATTGTGTACATAAAATTATTGATATTGCAACATTCATGAAATTAAAAGTTATCGATTACATTTTGAGTGTTTTATTTTTACTTAACTAGCCACGGCCTGGGGTCTTACCCGCTTTTATGCATGTGTTATACACAAAAAACTTCCTCTTTTTAACTATCTGTGAAGATAAAAAAGTAGCATGAATATCGGTGGCGTAGTTTTAAAGATAGATACAGAGAAGTGGAGAGCGTCAATGAAGTGTACCCCTGCCCGGAGTAAAGTTCTGGGTAGCACTGCATTGGTTATGGGCTGGCGTTTCTCTTACCATCAGGCGTCTAGCTCGTCTCACCACTTCATAGAATAAAAAAAAAAGAAGAAGCGACTTTGTTTTATACTACTGCTATGTAATGCTATAATATAATATATAAATGACAGATTATATATGACAGTCATTATATAAATAAAGGAAGGTTTAAATGGAAATAAAAATCATATTCAAAAATAAAATTCTATTAAAAAATCATTACAATGTCTTGTTTTACTTACACAATACTAATACAATTTATAATTACAATATCTCAATAACTATAAATTAAAAATCAAATAAATAATAAAATTAAAAAAATGACTAATTCCTTACATACTAAAAATGTTTTACTTCAAGATCACATTATACTAAATAAATTACCTACTACTAATTATTATCACAAATCTTCATAAGTTAATAAAATATCGCAGTAAATTCGCAGCTCCAACATATACTATTGCAGGGTAACATTGTACTTGTGTCTTTCTGTCTGTATTTATTTATCCATAGTTTAAGTAAAAGTTTCTTTAGTATTGCTTCAATGCATGTGTATTGTGCCCTGCAAAAAATCTTTCTTTCTTTTACCACTTATTAAAATGTTCCTAAATGACTCCAAGATTGATGAAGTCTTCAATGACCCCGTTGACTCGTTCAATGTAAAGTCGGTTAGGGTTGACCGCGAAATCATCTGGCCTTATGTTCTCGTGGACTGTAGGCGCGTTTTGAGGGTCTACCGTCACTATCAGAAGGCATTGGATCGCTGATAAGAGGCCGTAGGAAGACGCCTGTAAATTACAGTGAGACTAGTTACAATGTTTTTGCATAAATCAGTATCAGTTGAAGGAAATCACTAGAAAGTCTGCGCAGTAGTTTTTAGCTGGACTTTCGCTTTAAGTAAGGGACCAAATTGCCGTTAATTAGTGGAAAAGGGAATATAATGAAACAGAGAAGGGTGGGTATATATAAATAGCCCTCCGGTGCTTTGTATTATTAAATGAAACGCAAAATCTTTAACATCAAATTACATAATGATTTTTATTATTTTGTCCTATTCCATTACCAATTATTTCCACTTTTCGAGAGGCCCAACTTAATTCATAAAATTTTAACGATTAGTAATATAAGCAAACAGCTCACCTGTTTCAGTTCAAACTCGAAATCCTCTCTGGAGTAAATTTTATTGGAATCCAAGTTAAAACGGGTTAGGCTAGCGCTCAGCTCTCCATAATAATGGTCGAGGCATTTCTGGTAGTACTGCTTCCGAAACTCCTGGTCTGACCCGACGAAGATGAAGAACACCAGGTCGCTAATCGCATTCCCGTGGCTCAGGGTCTGATAGTCTACCGGCATGACGTGCAAGTTACCGTGCTGAAAGCAGGTTATAGTTTATTAAACAGGAGAACACACATGGGATGATAGATATTTGAAAGAGCCTGTGATATACATATTCCATTATGCAACATTGCAAAAGAAATAGAGCTTAGAAAAGATATTTTTTTGAAAGCATTCGAAAGCAGTCGCAGTGAAGCATTTTAGCATTAGGTATACCAATGCCTATACTACTCGTACATTATCCTACCCATAGTAAAAACTGTTACTAATGAAAATAAAATATGAGTAATTGTGTTTACCATCAAATTAAGCATTTAAACAACCAATTAAATCCTTATTTATCTCTTTACCTCATCGATTTTATGCATAATGTTGCTGGGACGGAAGTCGAAATGCGCGAACACGCCGCTTCTAATTGGCTTCAAGACACTCCTAAAATACTCTATAGTTGTCACTCCATCTAGAAACTTCTTCAATCTTCCTTTATATTCCTCCTTCGTTACCCTAAGAACAGTTGCAATTACAGTCTCCAAATACCCTATTATTTCATCAATATTATCATATAACTGCATGAACTCTGCATCATCTTTAAACTCGTCAGGGTATTCCACTGAGTAGGCCATCGAGAGGCCGTGGAACTTTGCCAATTCCGTAAGACATTTCGCGGCATATTCCCAGTCAATAGGCTTAAATCTATCGTACATCTGATAACCTTTTGCTAACAAATTTTCAAAGACCAATATCTCGTTCATATACTCGTTGTTGTAGCCGTAAAGTTTTGGTACTACATATCTATGGGTCTCAGGTACTTTGTGCTTAATTTCTATCTCTTTGTAGCGTTGTATGAGATTCGTGTAGAAGTTAAATTCTGTGTCATATATTCGGAAGGTGTCCAACGTTCTTAGTTTACCGCCAATAGCCGCTACTTTAGCAAATAGGTGCAATTCTTCTTTATTTTCTTCTGTTATTGTTGCTACGAATAATTTGCTTGAGAAATTCGCGCCTTCCGTAGATAGAGATTTAATGGTTATTTCGTAGTTTTTGTAGTTTTGTTCCTTAGCTATTTTATTAAGGACTTCTCGTAATGTTGAATTCTGAGTCTGAAACAGAAATTTGTTGACGTTAAAATACTAACATTTATAGGTGAGCTAGTAGTGCCACGCGTTCCCGAGAATAGTACCGAGATACAAATTCTGTGTGTTAATCCAGGGTATTTCCTGTTTACATACCAAATTTCAACTAAATCGGTCTCGCCGTTTTTGCGTAAAAGAATAACAAACATACATCCATACAAACATTTTCACAAACTTTAACTTGTAAAATATTAGGATAGGAAAACACAGGCATTATCTTATTATTATTTATTATATTTATATTTATTTATAAATATCTATGTATTATAATTAATCAAAATGGACGTGCTATTTTATTCTGTAATAAACAAAATAACTACGCTAATATGTATACGTATACGTAGTTTCAAAAAAATCCTAATATCTAGATTTATAATGTTTTTTTTTTTAAAATTATATAGTGAAGATTTTTTTAATAAAAACTGATATATACCTACGAGGTAATACATAGTTATCGATAGATAAAATAATAAAGATAAGACAACTTATTTTAATTTTAAAAATACCTTTATTAACAAACAAATGAATCGTAACAAATAATTATAATATGAAGTATTTTGGATATTACTGATATAAAAAAATATTTTGTTACGTTTTTACTTTTTACAAACATAACCGATAGATAATGACAGAATATAAAAAAATGTATATAAATCTATGATCATTGGACTTTACTAATACATATTATCTACCATTAATTATTCTTTTAATTTGTGTGTTTTTTAATATTGAATTCAAATAAAATTTCGTTAAAATTATTCTGGTTATCAATATTATATATTTATTACTTTTACTTGTAAATAATCAGTCTAGACATTTAGATAACAGACAATATAAACCCTTTAAGTAAACTTCAGCAAAAAAAAAAACAAAACAAAATCATTATCAATTCATAATATGTTAGTTTTGTACTTATAAAAATATACTTATTTAATATTAGTTCATTTTATTTTAAAATATTTCATAGTTTCTTATTTGTAGCTATTATTTATGCGGCTTTTAATTAACATATTGAACCGTCAACTAAAAACTTTTTTATTTTACATTTATGTTAAGCATAAAAAATCTATCCAACAAAAAAAAAAACAATCAACAATCTGCGTCGTAACAAGCCATAAAGTAATTAGCTGATATTTTATTTTAATAGATAACAATTGTTTTGTTTTGTCTTGACACTTAGAAAACCACAAATCATCATAACAATCAAAATGTTTTATAAATAAATGCCGTGACAAGGCGAAAAAGAACATTTTTCGTTTAAACTTTGAAAGAACCAAGTAATGTCTCACAGTTTAAATCAACCTACATATACTTTTGAACTATGCCGAGTTATCTTTCAAATATTCATCAAAAGAGCTTTCTTTCTTGTCATATAAATGCGTTTTTTTATTAAATAAATATTAGTTTGTAATACTTTTAAGAAAAGATAGCTCAACACTATGATCCATAATTATTAGTGGAAATCTTAAAGTCGAAAAGAGCTTTAAATCAAGGTCAATAAAATAATAAAAGCTACAATTTTTTATTACCTAATGACGTACTATCTATCGTATCGACTATCGTATTCATTATAGAACTATCTATTAAAAGAATGGAAACTTTGGAAATTCTGATACAATAGTATTTTAACCGCTTTTCAATTTTGATTTAGCCGCACGAATTAATTTTTTTGTATAATTTATATGTGGTTATTATCATTAACATACATAATATACTATGTACATATTTAATACAGTGTTTCATTTCTACCTATCTGTGGCAAATTTACAATCTTCAATGGTTACTAACCTTATAGCTACAAACTAACTACAAAAAATAAGAATTTTTTGTAGTTAGATCTTTTACAAAATAGATATAAAGGTAAAGTTCAAAAACGTAAATACAAAAATAAATATATGATAAAACCTAGCTAGAGAGCAACCGGCAGCAGAGCCAGGCAAACTACCGTTTGTTATTATTAATTTTTTATCATCCAATAAAGATTACTTATTTATACTGTAAAATTGGGGTGAGTCCCACGTCAGGACCTAGTCTAAAGCAACGGCGGATCCGGGGAGGGGGATCCAGGGGATCATGACTCCCCCTGAGCTGGTTCCAGGACCATTCTAACCTTAATTGAACATAGTTTTATTTCCACCACTATGTGCCCCCCCGCCCCCCCCGGGCGCCTCAGCTGGATCCTTTACCACGACTGTGACCTCATTGGCCTAAAGCACTCCCAAAGCAATGTAGTCTTCGACAATCTCATTCAGTCGCCACTTGTATTCCTCACTGGGTGGACATTCGAAGCTGGTGATATCAGAATCGTTGTCTATGACGGGAACCTTGTCCGTCTCAACTGTCACCATGAGTAGAAGCATGA
Source organism: Eurema hecabe (assembly GCA_026213755.1). Classification (NCBI taxonomy): domain Eukaryota; kingdom Metazoa; phylum Arthropoda; class Insecta; order Lepidoptera; family Pieridae; genus Terias; species Terias hecabe. Next base: position 8,582,042 of record JADANM010005443.1, read on the forward strand.
GACTCACGACCAGACCGTATGGGAGAACCTGGCAATAATAATTAATATTATTAATGAAATTGGGGCGACGTGGCAACCCTATCGTATTGCATAACCTGTTGGATGTTACAAATTAAAATAGTAAGTTGGCAATCACTGTTGAACAACTTTAAACAAATAGCACAGTGCTTTTGAACACGTCAACGTCTATTATATTCAAATTAAAGTAGTTTAACAAGACAACAATTAATAACTTATTAAGCCCCTACTGAAGTTCCTACTATTAGAATTTAGAAAAATACATTTATTCCAATTACACTTTTTACTGCCTTTTTACAAAGCTGTCTAGAATATTTTTTACTATTTTGAAGACTATATTTGTACCGATTTGTTTTTATAACAAAACACGTAAGGGTTCTCATAACTGTGCCTATAGTATCAATTAAAAACAATATTTAAACTCCGATAGTACCTCATTTTTATAATATTCATGAAATTGTTTATAAGCCTAATGTATACTATGATTAATTATATTTTAATAGCAAGTCATGCTGACTTATAATTTATCTGTAATTATAAAAGTTATTATCTTATTTCCAATAAAAGGCGATCGCGACGTGTTGTTACAGATAGTGACAGAGGTGGAAGTCTGTGCGAAAAAAAATACCAATAAATGTACAGTCTTAGTACTGAAATATACCAAAACTTTCCTACGAAGAAATAGTAGAAGTAAGTTTAGTGAAAAAAAGGCTGGGAAAGCTTGTTTCAAATATCAAATATTTATTTTCAAATGGTTAACACTTAACATGGCCATTATTCGCGATTGTAACCTTGTAATTCCTATTATACTAGCAATACTGAGGTAAAAAGTATCGTTAATGATATTCTAGGGCATAATCTGTCTTATTTCCAAATTTAAGGCAATTCCATTGAATAGTTTAGTAGTTTTTCCGTGAAAGAGTATTAAAGATTCATACATCATCTCAAACGTTTGCGCTTTTCACTCATATGGAAATTACATGATTTCTACGCTGTTTTTTAACCATAGTTATATTATATTCATACCTATTTTTATTCATAGTCATACCTCTCTCAATTCCTCGTCGAAGTTCTTGCGAGGGTAAAGCACTTGAGGATCCAAGTGGAACCTTCGCAGGGCTGCACACAGCTCAGAGTAATAATGGTCCAAAGTCTTCTGATAGTATTGGGCCCGATATTTTTGGTCAGATCCGGAAAATATGAAGTACAGTATATCTATTATCGGGTTGCTACGATTCATGGTCTGGTAGTCCACTGGTATAATTGAATACGATCCATCCTAGAAAAAAATGTTCTTATTATAAAGGACGTTCCACCAGGAATCTATCGAAATTTGAGGTAAAGTAACTCGAACTCCCTAGTTCTGTACTTTATTTTGTAAGGAAAACGTTATACTTATAGATAACTAGTTTTGTAATCGAATTATGGTCGATATATAGAATATATTAATATAAGAATTGTTAATTTAATCAGTATTACTTTTTCAAAACTCAATAATTGAAAAGAGAGCAGAGTTCTTCTCTATCACTCTCTGGTGGTTTTAAGTTAAATACATAGCCATATATTAGTTTTTACAATTACAGAATGATATGCAGGATTAAAAATATTTAGTTTTCTCACCTCATTTAATTTGTGCACCAAATTACTAGGCCGATAGTCACCATGAGCTAATACAGTGCACTTTCTGGGCAGTAACATAGATTCCATGTTTTCCATTGAACTGAAAAACTTTTCTAGGCGACTCCTATATTGTTCCTTCGTTAACACGAGGATTTTGCTAATTAGTTGTGTCATAAATCCTATCATAACGTCTGCATTTCCTTTCATCACTAAATCCTTTGACTTCTCTTCAAACTCTTCCGGCTGTTCTTGAGAATATGATATGGACAGAGCGTGCAGCCTCGCCAGTTGCGTCATGGATTCCTTCCCATAGTTCCAGTCGATGGTCTTGAATCTGTCGAACATCTGATATCCCTTTTTCGTAAGATCTTCCAGAGCAAACGCTTCTTTCAAGTATTCGAAGCTAAGGCCATAAAATTCTGGAGTCACGTACCTATATTGCAGAGGCACGTCGTGCTTTCTTTCCAAATCTTTGTACGTTTTAATAAGGTCTGTATAGAAGAACTTTTCGATGTCAAAAATACGAAATGGTCCGACATCGCGCATCTTTTCGCCGACATTTGCAACTTTCGCGAAAATCTTAATATCATTTTCGTCGTCGGAAGAAATTGTTGCGAAGAAAATTACGCTCGTATAATTGGCTCCCTGAGTCGAAGTTCTTTCAATGGCTATTTTATAATTATTCAATTGTCTTTCATTAGCTATTCTATCGAGGAGATTGTGCAGCGTTTGTTCCTGTGGCTCCATTTTTGAAGTCTGTAAATTATCACGAGAACTAACTGTTATATAGGTACTTCAAGATAACGGATATGAGATAATATAAAGAAATTGTTTATATGAAATACCCGGATGCTTTTGATAAGTTATACTACTTAATAGATAGTTTGAAAATAGGATGATAATTACCTGTGTCTGATATGAAAGCAGGTGCAAGGTGATTGATTTTTTTGACACGCGTCTTGATGTGAGTTGTTATTAGTTGAAGCGATAAGAATGTGATACTCGTATTACATTCGACCGTTTAATACGAAGCAAATAGTTTAACAGTGCATTACTTATATGATAACATGAATGTGGCAGTTAATATAAGAATTAAATATCGAAAAATGTCGCGGTTTTCATTCACGATAAAATCGATCCGAATTTGTTTGACAATTTTGTGTTATTATAAGTAAAGTTAAATTATAATTAATATAAGTTATAACAGTTATATCTTTAGATTTTAAGGTTACTCTTAACGTCTTACCAAATAATATATACATTAAAAATGTTTTATAAAAAACCGTTTTAGGTAAATCCAACAATTTATGAATATAGTTATTAGCCTCAAAGGTCTAATTGGTGTCACAAGACCTTTGCTGTGTGTTGTATTTATTTGTCTAATGATATAACGTCACACGGTATCATTATAATAATTATGTTATGTTTACAATACGTTACGAGATCCGGTATGCATATTGTTCAACAAGTCCGACGAGATAAAAAATGTTCCCGCTCAAGATAAAGAGACGGTGCCCAACATATTCTATGAGTTTTACTTTGCGAAGGTCAACGAACAAAATGTTAAAAATTATTTGATTGTGTTCACCACGGTGTTAGGGGTACCCTATCATTCCTTCGTGCGTCCTCAGCGAGTAAGCCCCCGCAAGGGTGCGCGACGGAAGAACGGTGAGTTTTAGTCGGTAGGGCCCTTCTGGCGAGTCCGACATAACCGCCTCCTTCCCACCCAGGTTGTAGGTGGTATCAGCAACTGGATTCCCCACCGTTAAAAAAGAGTGGTACCCTTTCACACTTCTTCCACAATATCTTTCCCAACTCAAAACAAAAAGAGGTTTGACTACTAATTAATGAAAAATTAAAAAAAAGGAAACAAACTTTGTATACGCTATGTGACCCGTACTATTTTACACAAATATAGCATAATTGAATGAATCCCTTTTTGACTATCACTAAGTTTTAACGTAGTCGAGTAAAAAAGGGTTTATTGCGCAGTTTTATCAGCATTCAAATTTAATTTTTTTTAACATACATGGTAATACGTATATTTACGATAATTTTTTTATAAATACTTTATCATAATAATCACTCTTTATCACCAATACAATAATAACAACGATACAATTATCGTTTCAATCATCCTTAAAATATTATTCATACTTTTTATCATATTATCACACTCATAGGGGGGTAGGAACCAAAAATATATCGACCTGTTTATAAAATCATATTAAATAGGTATTTCAAATGCCCCATATGTTTTTATAAAATAATTATAAGCCAGCTTTAGAATAATGCATTCATATATATACAAATGCCATGCCAATGAAAATAAAATAATATTAGATGTATGAAAATAGTGATCTCAATACGTATAATACGAACATGCATGATGTTGTTTAATAGTCATAAAAGATTAATACAAAACAAGTCTTACCTTGGCATTTTTATCCTCCATAATCGTGTAACACAAAAACTAAACAAAAAAGGCGGCTTAGTGGGAACGTGTTTCATATAACAGTTGCCCGAGACTGCCATCAATTGGGATCTGTCATCACTCATCTGACACAATTAATTATAGATACAAAAACACGCAAATATCCATTGCATGTTTAGTAAGACTTTTATCGTGTGTGAAGAAACGGCGCAATGTGTATGATTGGTTTCCATTGGTTGTCAGAATCGAGTAAACACGTAGAAACTTCAAGCTGCGATATACATTGCATGTTTAGTGAGAATTGTTATACGATGCGTGTCAAGAGATGACGCAATGGTTACAATTGGTGTCCAATGTTATAACATTTGAAATGATATCGGCCTTGAGAGCGGTTAGCCAATGTTTTGTAATCAAATAGCTTTTTAGCTAGAGGTTATCCGTGGCTGGCTTTGTTAGAAATTGTCATTTAAATGTTCCGGAAATATGATATTTGTTTAATATCATGTATATTTTACATACTCTGGTTACTGAGAGTATATAGCTATATAAACAGAGAGAATAGGTTCCGAAAGTACTTTACAGATTCTTATAAACTTCGGAATAGATAGGAATGGGATAGTAATTGGAATATATTATAGGATAAAAATAGGCTATTTTTAATGCCAAAAAAGATTTGAATAAGTGGTCATTATGTTATTAAGTAGCTCTTAAACTTTTAATACTTATCCCAAATTAAAGAACGTTTTAAAATAAGTTTCGATACAAAAACATCCAGCTTTAGGCAAGCATAAAATGAAAAAAAATTGATACTGGTTGTAATATATTATTTATATAGTCGTTTAGAGATGGTTAAATATAAAATTATACTTTATAATATTTTTACGGCACGTATTACGTACGGCCTCGGCGGGCTCGCGGAAGATTGCGACGGAACACCGGTGGGTTTTAGTCGGTATGGCCCTTCTGGCGAGTCTGACATAACCGACTCCTTCCCCCCGGGGAGGAAGCGTTATCCGCAACTGGATTTCCCATCGTTAAAAAGGGTACGCACGGTCTATGGGTTGCTAGTATAGTACGCGTCACGAATCTTTAGCGTTGAACGAAACCTGCGCAGAAGTCAAAATTAAGGTAGGTATCGAGGTAACGGCGCGGCGCGCGGGGCGCGTGATCGTCGGGTGCGCGAGCGTTGATTTGTTGTCCCAGTCGTGTTGTTTTTCTCGCACCAATACGGCAATTACGAGCGCGATTCTACCGATGCGCAGCTATTCTCGTCCAGCGCTAAACATAAATGACGCTACTATACTTACTCGTATTTGATATTTATTTAGATTCCAACACGGTCATAATTTGAGCTTTAAACAGTGACCGACCTCTATTAGTATGATGCGGAATTATGCTTATTTAAGTATTATATAATGTAGGAATTATAAAAATCACTGATCAAAACATTTTATTTCGATAAAGCAAATTGCAATAACACTACAACATAGGTGGTGACAACTGCCAGCAGATTGATCAGTAACGCAGCGTCGAAGGTGAACAAACGGTACGCTTTGAATTTCACAAAGGCTGACTCATTGATCCTTATTATATTATTAAACAGGTAAGAGTTTTCTGAAAATTGAAATTAGGAATATAAGTCTATAAACGCATTTAAATTTATGAAACTTCTTAAAACTAGAAGATTTAATAAATAAATATCACGAGAAGGGGACAAAAGTATTATTTGTAATTTTTCTGTCTTTACTTCACGCTAGAACTACTGAACCGATTAGAACGAAATATGGTTCAAAGATAGTCTAAAGCCTGGGAAAGTATATAGGCTCCTTTTTTTTAATCAACCCCCAAAAGATTGCGCGAGGGGTTGAAACTTTTAATAATTTTACGCTTTCACGGCCAAACCGTTAAACCGATTGTAATGAAATTTGGTACACAGATGGTCTAGAGCCTGAGGTAAAACATAGACTACTTTTTAACTGGAAAAAAGGTTTATAAGGGGCAACCGACGGGTCAAAATTTATATGAAAGTCCACGCGGACAGAGTCGCGGGCAACAGCTAGTATTAAATATATAAGATTATTATTAAGTATGTTTAGTAGTTACGATGTTATGTAGTGTTAATGTATTCATGCATTCCATTTAAATTTTTTGTTTTACATATTTTATATGCTTAAAAATAATATAAAATATATACAAAACACATAGGATACTTTTTTTCCGGTATTGCCACAGATTCGGAAATTACAAGAATAAAATTGGTGTTGCTAGTTTAAAATAACCATTATTACCCGAGTGCTGGTCACATGCACTTTTATAAATGCAGTGGACATTGATCCTCAACACAGTCTTGTAGATATCTTCGCATGTCTTCACGATCAATAATATTTTTATCACATTCTTCGTAATCCACATCAAAGCGTATAACAAAGACGCCATGTTGAATGTCTGCAAAAAGAATTATATATACAAAAATATAATTAGGTTGTAGCGTTTGATTATCATCATTAATTGTCTTGCTTAAAGTTTATGTATATCCTTTCTTATCGTAGATCATACACCTAGTTTTTCAATAACAGAGCATAATGCGACATTTCGATTAAATTTCAAATAAAAAAACAATATTGGCTAATGTTCTGGCCCTGCACATGACGTAATAGGCTATTTGACTGATTTTTGAAAACAGTTTTAAATGGTTCTTTAGAGCATAATAAACACACCACATCAATATTTCCGGGAAACGTGCAGTACTTTTAACAAAATTTAATGTTAAAGTTTGAATTTTAGAATTGGCGCTAAAAACGCTGTCGCTTTAATGGCCGACGCATATTGTTCGAGCTACGTCACAAAGATGTAGAGATGGGTCGTCGATGTATTTATCGTTTACTAAACTAGACAGTTCATGAACGCGTCGATCAACTAGTTAGGTTCAACGACAATTCGAAATCAACTTTAAGTGTTTCAAGGTATACGATTCAACACAGACGTCCTACATTTGTACCGAATCACAATATGTAATCATGCGTAAATTTAAAACATGATTTAAATGAAACTTTTCAAGCATATTATTAAATTCGTCATATTTAAAATTATATAATTATATTTTGTGTTCTTTTAGTTTATATTAAAATATTTACTAGTTAGAATAAGAAATTTGTTTAATTATTTGAAAACATCACATAGATTACTTAATTTTAAACGAAACGTAAGATAAACAAAAGCGTATATAAATATTTCTTATAGGCATCCTGCATCCATTTTGTATTATGTATTCACTAAGCTACATTCAGTTCATACAAATATATATATTCCAAAACTATTGCTATAAAACTTAAATTAGTGCGGTCCAAAGTGTTATTCAACAAATAGATGAACTGGTCTCAACCAATTTATGTTTTAAATTTACGCATTACTACATGTGATTCATACGTAAGACGTCTATGTTAAATCGTTGATAAAAAAACATTTAAAGTTGGTTTCGACTTGTCGTTGAATTGAACTAGTTGATTGACGCGTTCATGAACGCAAATGAACGGTTTACTTTCGTTAACGATAAATATGTCAACGACCCATCTCTAATAATTTCCCCAGTGACGTCACCAGCCCTACAACTAGTTAGAGAACGTTCTTGTCGTGGTAGACATTGAAAAATATGTCGAACTTTATTCGTAAAATATGAATGAATCATGCATATTTTTCTATTAAATTGTGTTAAATACGCTTTATTACACTACTATTTACTAGGTTGGCGATAATTCGACGCATATTTCCAATAGTGTCAAATAGCCTATTGCACGGATCGAGCAAAAGCACTACTTAGTACTTTCAACGTTAAGTATTTTACTGCGTAATGCGAAATTATGTTATAATTGAAAAACTAGGATTGTAAATGAAATATTTTTATAAACCCCCGACAGACAGACAAACACGTCAAACTTATAAAAGTTGTTGTTGTGATGTGACGAGTCATAACCTTTGATTTGATACCCCATTTGAGCATATTTGCAGACATTCCTCACTTTAACCCCCCATAACTTTTAAATCGATTTTCATCAAATATGTCTAAGAACAACCGCGCGTAAGACACCTGTAATACAAAAAAAACTAAATTGAAATCGGTTAATTCGCTCGGGAGCTATGATGCCACCGACAGACAGACAGACAGTCACGTCAAACTTATAACACCCCTCTTTTTGTGTCGGGGGTTAAAAAGCAATATAGGTTTAGTTAACAAAACTTAAGGGTGGAAAGGGTTGTTGTGGGCACGACTTTGGTAAACAAAAGAAAAAAAGCCACACGAAAACTTCACTCACGAATATCTCGCCCCGTTTTGCAAAGTCTATGAAAAATTGTGTGTAGATCAACGCTTTTAAAAACGTATCAAATATAAGCCAGAAAGCCTGAAAGAGAAATAGCTTTAAATTCAAGACAAGACATATCACCTTAAATGTTAGAACCCATAGAAATGTTCATAATATTATGTAACCAGATTTTCGATTATTAAATATTTCTTGTGTAGCTGCTGACTTTATCAAAAACTTGCTTGCATTATCACAATCATACAGATAATAGTCTGTAAGTCCGATTTCATGATTCATCATAATCATCTTATATCAGATTTAATCACATATATTATTATTAGTCATTAGTTGTTTGTTGTCACTGTTGATATAAACAAATGAACAGTGACTAATAGATTTAGGTAATTAAGTTTAAATCAAAACTTACCGGCAGAACAAAAATTTCCTTAACCAAATCATACGCTTTTAATAAATCTAAATACAAGAAAAACATTCGTCTATACTTATATTTTCTTACAGAATCTTTATCGATTCTAGACGAATTCAAATCCTTAACATTTTCATACCAAAACGTAAACATATCATTGACGAAGGAAAAAAATCTCACCGTAACAAAAATACTGATGTCAAAATATAAACTAAAATAGAATGCGTGAAATGTCGAATAGTAAAATGTATGTAGAACTAGCGGTACATACAAACACACGATTGTTAATGTTAAAGTAACAACAAATATGCTTTGATAGAAATTTCTAACAGCTATTTTACGTAAAAAAATTTTAATACAAAAAGAACTGCAGATCCTTTGCAAAGTCATAACTAGACGAACGTAGCTTTTACTTTTAAACATAATGGTTAAAAATGTAAGAATTATACCTATTTGGTTAAAGAATTCGTTTAAGTAAAGCAAGTTTGTTAGTCCACTACTGTTAGTGAATATTTTAGGATAGTCTGCTATATAGAAAAAGAGAAAGAAAAACCCAATGATAGGAGTTAATAATGTTAGGGCAAAAGTGCAGCTGCGTGCGTGAATAAAATTATTTTTTATTGAATACGGTGATAGAAAAGACAAGTTTTCTAGAATTTTTAAAGGCAGAAGAACTGATTGGAACTCTGGTTCTATATAGCTTGATAGAAAAAGATTTGAATCGCGAAGCATTTCGATCGTATACAATGACACGTCTTTTAAAGGGCTAATATTCCTTGTAATGTTATTGTGAGCGCAGAGAAATGTAAAAGCATTCGTGACAGAATACGGAAATGAATAATAATTTCTTAAGTAACTCCGTACTATAAATAAATTAATCTATAATATAAAAATTAATCGCCAAATGTGTTTGATAAGTGCTTTACCCGATAACAGCTGAATCGATTGTTATAGAATTTTCCTTAAAGTACGTGAATGGTTCTTAAGCAGAGAAAAAAGGGTAGATTAGGGGATAAGGTTACAAGTAGGATAGATAAAGCGTGCAACTAGCTCTGTCTGCCTGTTATGAATTCAGGACAGCATACAATGTACAAATTGTAATAAATTTTGGTACAGGGACAGTCGAGATTTTACGAAAGTCTTATTATATCCTTAAGACATTTTGTTGCCGTCAAAAAAATAACATTGAATCTTTTATTCACACTCAATCTAGGTTCAATCAAATTACCTAAATTTTTAAAACTAAAAGAATATTAAAAGAATAAAATAAAATTTACGCGGACAGATCCGCAGAATATAGCTAGCTAACAACCAATAAACCTAATGGGAACATGAACACGAGAATGGTTAATATACGAGTAGTTTAAATAAATAATATTTCTATCATTAGCTACGTCTTTTTGGTTATTAATTGTTTCAAATCTTATCATTTAGATCGCCGCTAATGAAAATTTTGATAAAACTAGCTGTTTACCGCGGCCTCGTTTGAGTAACTTATACTAGGTTTCGACTATGATTAGTAAAGTTTGATCAAAGTCGCATAGAGCCGGTAAGTAATATATAAAAATGACACTTTTCGTTGTAATGTAACTCAACAACGTCTTAACTGATTTGGCTAATTTTGGTCATAAATATTAGTGGAAGTCTAGGGAATGTTTTTACGTAGAGAGAGGATAGTTTACATCCCGGTATTGCCCCGGGAACGGGGGTAAAACCGCGGGACACACTTAGTCAATAAAATAAATATCGAAAATCAAAATATTGCTATCTTAACAGTAATTCATGGTGTAGGTACAACTAAAATGTAGGCACACTTTAACTTGTATAGTTTTAGTAATAAAGTTAGGATTACTATTAATCATTATATTATTGAGTTCTTGAGGGAAAACAAATTGTAGCGTCTTAAATAGATATTAATGGATAGAAGATCATTTGCTTTTTAATTTTTAAAGGCGCTTTTCATTAGTAAACAAGTAATAAGTGTAATACAATAGGAAACATATTATGTTTAATAGTTATTTATGATTTGTGTATAGGTGTATATGGTTCCGTGTGTTTTAACTTTGATAATCACGAATAGACAATTGGTGTAGATTTCTTTAATATTATATTATTTATAGACTGATGTAAGTTTTTTAAAGTACGTAAATAATTATAGATTTAACAATTTAATTTTCACTTATATGAATTAAGTAGGTGAATTAAATTTGAAACGTGTCCATTAATTTTATTAATTTATTTGACTTATAAATAAAAGAAACAATAATAAATATAAATAATTTATTTATTTTCTAAATCAGTTTCTGTTTTCTCCGGCTTCTCGGCCCTAGATGGCGTTAGTATCGCCTTGACTAACGCCGCAACTGGCGCCTCCACGAACAGGTACAGCATCACGCCCGACGTATACGTCGTATACAGAGACGCGTTCAGGAACATCGACTGGAATATGATATGGGTCATATGAAATTTGAAATGTCAAACTCAAAGTTAGAGTCGGAATGAGATTCAGAGTCAGAGACTTTGACTTTAAATCTAACTCTGACTGTTAGAGTCACAGTCAAAGTCAAAGTCAAATTCAGCCAAAGTCAAAGTCAGTCAAAATCAGTCGACTGAATGCTTATACAATCAGGATACACGTTACAACATGTTTTAATATTATCACGTATTAAAAAAACAATCATTTACCAGTAGTCTTTTACATCCTGCATACTTCGTTCTGCCTTTATACCCTGTATGATATGATATATGATATATACTTTTTGTGTTTAGAGTTAGTTATTCTTACTAAAATAGTAGAACCTGTAGCCAAAACCATATAAAACATACCGACAAATAATCGTTGTAGTACAAAGGAGTCCTCTGTATGCCGATGAAGGCGCGCTGCACGATCGTGTGCAAGAGGAAGGCGCTGTACGACACCCGCCCCAGCCACGTGAAGCCGCGCCATTCCACTATCGGCCGGTATACGTCTGAAATTATTTTTTTTTTTATCGATTTAACCAAACAAACACTTATTGTTTTACTTGACACCGACTTCTAAATTATAAAATAACTATTAAATCATTTCTATACACTGAATGAAAATGCGTATTACTTTGTGAGAAGCAAATTTATTTTTTGCTTTTTAGTTTCAAGTCGGTTTATTTTTTGTTAAAAATTATTTTATTTTACAATTTTAAGTGATCAATGATGCTTCTCGAATGAAGAAACGCCGGTCACTTGAGTCGGAAAGTGGTTCTCCTTTGTTAAATGCTGTAATTTGTTGAGGAATTCCCTCAACTGTCTCTGGTCTCCATCATCAGATTTATTGCAAACCTTCATTTTAACTTATACGGGTGCAAAGCTTTCATCGCAACAAATGAATTAAGTCCAAACACAAGGTAGCTACTGTATACCGTTGAGGAGTTCTTTACGCTATCCCACGTCTACAGCATCAGACCCCTTATGGTAGTCACAACGCATCTAGATGTAAAGTCGTTATCAATATAAAATAATCAAGCTCAAACACAAGGTAGCTACTGTAAATTGTTGAGGATGTCCCTCGATTGTACCTTGGCTCCATCATCTGACCTACTCCAGACTATTAAAATTAAAGTTTTTATATAAGATACTTATTGAAAAACTTATAAACGCACTAGTCGCCCATACAATTTTTGAAATTTCCCCTCGATTTCTCTAGTTTCCCATCATCAGATCCTGAGAAGACATCTCCTTTCCAACAAAAAAAGAATCATCAAAATCGGTTCATAAACGACGAAGTTATCGGTGAACATACATAAAAATTATACATACAGACGAATTGAGAACCTCCTCCTTTTTTGAAGTCGGTTAAAAATATGAAAACTACCCTGTTGTTTTAATATTATATGAAATCGGAAGCATCAACATTTTTTACCTGTCCGCTTGGCGTGGAATGCCCCATATTATGTGTGCTTTCTTTATAACAAATAAACTCACTCTCGTATTCAAACACGCATCCGACCATGAACACGCAGACGATGCCGATGAAGGCGACCTTGTAGATGGAACAGTAGACCGCTCTGAAGGCGAGAGACCATTCGATTCCATCGATGTAGAAAATTGAACCGGACAGTATGACGGTGATCGCTGCTGGGAATACGAGCCAGTAGATAAACCTGTAGCCCTGGAAAAGAAACAAATTTTAAAACGTTTTATAATTAATTCATTTAATAAAGTTTTTTGACAGAACGTACATATACGTACGTAATAAAATGGATATTGTATTCACAAAATTTTAAAGTTTAAGTGACCATGGGGATCAGAAAGAGTTATTGTAGTTTAGAAAATACTTATAGCGTAATACGGCCTGAACCGCGCTTATGATATTTTTTCTATACTTAGCATATAGAATTTGTCAACATCGAACCGTTAGGATCCTCCTTTTGGTTCTGAGGTTCATAAATCTCCCTTTATATGATAAATCCCTTCGCAACTTAAAAATAGTTTTCACTGCTTGAGGACTTGATAGGATAGGTCTAAACTAATTACCTTATACAGAGAGACATCCAATTTCTCCTGTTGCCATTTGTAAGTAATCATTGCTGCGATCATTCCGAGCAGACAGACGGACGCGTTCGTGTCGCCAGCTATGTATTGCCTTTTGAACGTCTCGTCATCGGTGTACAGCGAGCGATATTTTCTGTATCATAGAATAACTGTATTGTTATAACTGCGTAAGAAATATTCAATATTCAAATGAAGACATTTATTTGATTTTATTAGAGCTCTATAAAGTGGAAAGTATGGAACCATACAACTTATCGTAGAAAACCCACTGGTTGATAAAGAATAATACAACAACTTCAACTCGGCATTAAAAAAAAATCTATCCGTTTAAGAGAATAATAAATTCAAACATTCAATCAAATCTGCCCTCTTTATAGATATAGAAAGACGCAGATGTAGACATAGACGTAGATATAGACGGAGACATAGATGTAGTTGTAAATTTTATGCTGAATGACTCACTCAGGGCTCTGGATGAGCGGCCCATCCAGGTTATAGATATAGGTGATTATAGCCGGGATGAAGAGAGACACGACGAACAATATAGATACAGCAATCTTGCGAGCTCTCGGCGTCCGCGCCACCACCAGCACTAACAGAGCGAAGCAGAAGAGTTGAGTGTCTGCTGCCAGGTACCTGGAATATTTTGTGCTTTCAAAGTAACTTTCAAGTCAAATATACCTTTATTCGATAAATTAGATACGTAATATAGCACCATTTCTGAATCATCAAGGAGCGGGTCGTAAGGCAGTCCGTAAAACAGTCTACAGAGATGATCCGGCAAGAAACTGTTTTCCATTAAAAAGGGCAGAAAAGTATTCATTTTGGGCATAACACAACAATTCAATCCTTGCTGCCTATAAAAACATTTAGATATAAATAAATATGAGCTTTTTGGGGTAAAATATGTTTTAAACTTGGACATGGTTTTAGACTTTAACGCATCCACTTAAAATAAACTCAAAATCTTGCCATTGCAAGATTGAGATTGAAGTCAGTGTGTTTATGTATTAACAATTAATTATTACAGTTTAGAGGAATTTTAATGTTTTTTTTACTTACCAAGCTTGCGGAAGACAGTTGACGTCAGCATACATATAGTTATTGATATAGAGGATGTTCATCCACCACTTTTGGCGGCAAGCGTCAGATTCGCTGATCACTGACTTCTGCCAGAGTGGTCCGTCCCCCAAGTGCCGTACCCAAGTCGCTATCGACGCGATTACTAGACCATATGTTGGAGTTAGCCTAGAAATTAAATCGGTATATTATATTTGTGGAAATTATTCATCTTGTTTAAATCTCTAATCAGGTTAGTTGAATTTACCTTCATATAACGAACCAAAACAGTTAGTCAGATCAAAAAAACACTTACAAATATTTTAAACTAACTGCGCCTCGCGGTTTAACCCGCGCAGTTCCTGTTCCTGGGAGAATACCGGGATGAAAAGTATCCTATATGTTAATTCAAGGTATCACCTATCTACAAACCAATTTCAGCTAGATCGGTCCAGCTGCTTTTGCGTGAATGAATAACAGACATTCATCTATACAGACATTCTCACAAACTATTACATTTTATAATATTAGTAGGATAGTGTGGTGTGGCTATTCTTTGACACGCAACGACGATTTCATGTTCGCCTATTCCAAACCCCCCGAATTCATCTAAACATTAAAATAAAAGATAGCTCCTCCATTACCTGATCCAACGAAGGAGGACACCTTTCGGAAAGTCCCACCACGAGACTTGATGTTTCTCCGAGTGAATCAGGAAATTGTAGACGAGCAAGAAACTAGACATGGCCAAGAAGGTGTATGTGACGAGAGTCCCGTTAAACACAATCTGTTTTGACATGTCGTCGTAAGTCTGAAACAGATATCAAACTTTGTTTATATGTACAAAATTAGAATCGCGTACGTCCTGTTTTTGATCAAGCAATACTGAGTAAGTTAATATTTCAGAGACTTGGGAAAGGCTGCTTGCAAGGCTGGCGATTCTAAGTTGGGCTAGCCTTCCTAATCTTGTGACCTAGTGATTCTCCTGCCCAATTGCGCGACAATATAAACAAAAAATGTACTATCTGGCACTTGAATATTTCTTCAGCTTTAGGCTTAAAGTTGTATATAATATGTCTAGAAGGGTTCTACAGATGTATTGATCAATTAGATACTTCACAATGTCCAATAACAGATAAAAAGCAAAAATTCTTAAAAGCGTGGATATGGAAATATTATCGTCGATATGTTTCAAATTTAATAGGTTGTCTTACCTTTTCAATAACCAAAGGATTTTGGACGTAAGTACCGAGTGAGACGAGCATAGTGTGAGAGAATATAACCAGCACCATTGTCAGGGATCTGAAATTGTTACGTCAAACTTAGATGTTAGAAAACCTCGTATTTTAAAAATAGAAACAAATATATTAGCTGTAGCGTTTATTTTAGATACTGTCCTGATTTTACAACTATATTGACGCACAAGTTTTTTATGGTATTTAGTTCTTAATAGTTATTCAAGTCTGTTTGAATTTATTTACGGAAAAATCTCTTTGTATATGATAAGTACATTCACAAGGTGGGATATACGCAAAAGAACGGTCGACAATATTATAAACACAAAAAAATACAAATTGGCCTTCTATAAATAGGTGTAGTGAAAAAACTAACAAATAAAGGTATCATTAGTAGTGTCACAATAGAGTTAGCGCCAATTAAACAATTTAATATTTTAAGGTGGCATAGTTTGTGACACTGAGTACGATAATACATATGCAGTTACTTTTTTAAGGTCATGTATTTTGCACGACACACACGTTAGAGTCGAGTGATTACCTCATCCCATTGATCATCTTCAGTTTCTGCATCCTCGGCTCTGGACCGACGCCACTTGGTGCAATCAGCCTGGACCAATTTCTCTTCAAAGAAAATGCCAGTAGTATTTTGTTATCTGAAAATTCATTATTGATAAAATTATTATAAACCTTTGAAAGTACCGATTGGATTGAAAATTATTCTCATTTCCCACCCTTGTTATCATATATTCAACTTTTCGTGAGGTAGGAACTTTGCGAACTTTATTTTAGGGTTACATACACCGACATACAAAGACCACCGAAATAGAAATATTCTAATTACTTATCAAACTTATATAACAGCTTCTCAAAACAAAATAAAAATAATGCAATACTAAAATTTAAATATCTATTATTTTATTACCGAACACTTGTAGTGTATTTCCTATTTATCTATTTATTAGTATTAAGCATTTTAATTACAGGATTAAGCAGCTGTATTGTTTAAAAACGTTTTACCTGCTTTGTCTTTCTTGATTCTTTTAATGATTTCATACGAGTTTCCGATAACATGCAACAGGAGAATAACAGCATATATCGCCAAGACAGCAAGATCTGATCTATCGACTGGTATCTTATCACCCTTTTTCTTACAATAGCGTATTTTTTCAACTCTGGCTTCAATTTTATACATATCCCACATAGTTTGGTTGTAGCATGCCCCAAGGACCGCTCCTGGGTCCACCGTTCCATTTACGTTATGAGGTAGATAGTTCTTACATGTTTGTGTAATACACACTCCTCTGTGTATCTGTGTGTGGTTGAAATGTTTCTTTTTATATGA
>JADANM010005443.1:8602399-8625393 GCA_026213755.1 Eurema hecabe
CTACACTCTTCAAGGCTACTACGGCTTAAGTTTTCGTTCAATCTTTCACTCCCTTATTTAATTTAAAGTTATTCAGTTACATTCGTTATATTTAAAACAATATACTTACCTAAATAAAGCAAAATAATGTTCGCTGTGTTGACAGTAATTGTCACCTACGATCTATTTACTTGCATAGAGCAATGCCAGGGTCGTGGTCAATCGCCGATCAGCGGGAAATACTGCGACAATGACCCCACAGTTCAAGATATACTTCTATTATTTAATTGAGGAAACTGTCTGCTAAAACACCTTTCTGCCACTTATTGTTAGCATAGGTTAAATGCTTAGCTATTTATGATAAGTTAGCATATAATATAGATGTCTTTTAACTACTTTGACGAAATTAAAATAGTTCAATTATTGTTTTGAAGAAAGTAGTAAGTAAAAGTCTTTTTCAAATTTCACGTTATAAATACATTAGAAAGGCTGTTTATTTATATGATAGTCTTTTAGCTTTGCTTACTTACAAAAAAGCCAGCTACACAGTACAGAGCTGGCAAGCTTCGCGAGTGTTAATGGGTGACAATGACCACGCCCCATTAGGTGGCTCGCCTGCCCGTTTGCCCTCTATGTTATAAAAATAACGTGAAAGAAAATCAGTTTTCCGTTATAACAAAAAAGTTAAGAAAAAGTTTAGAGATCTTTGTCCAAATATGGAAATTATGCAGCCTAAAGCTAACACGAAGTGTTTTTTATTGCACATATAATTTAAAGTGATATCTTAAATTTATTATAAGACTATTAGAATATTAAAAACTTCGATCATTAATATACTGACGGCTTATTTAGTTAAGCTATATGCTAAGCTCAGTATAGTATTTTAATAAACAAGTTAATAGTTTTTTTATTGTAAAAAGTTTTGTTACGTTAGCTAATTACGTAATAATATAATAAGGTTGTTATGTGTGTGTCTGTCTGTCTACAGCATATATGTAATTTATTCCGTTATCTAGTTGCCATAACACAAGCTTCTACTTAGCTTGGAACTAGATGGCGCTGTGTATAAATGTCCTGAAAATACTTATTCTATTTATTTAGTAGTTGCTTGAGTACAAGTATTATAAAATTATACGCACGTACTCTAAGTAAATAAACATTATGAGGACAATTTTTTTCCAGTAATTTTCATTCAGCTTTAATAAGGAAGTAAAGATTTTATCTTAAGAGAAAAAACGTCAATAGGATGGCTAGTAGTAAGAAATAAAGACGCATGAACTATTTTAATATTATGTTATTAGTATATTATACAATTATTGTTCTAATAGGGGTTTTCTCCTAACATATTTTTTCTGAACATTAAGTAAAATTTTAAAATCAAAAACGGTGAATTAATAATTTATAAAATTAATCACAATAAAGGTAAAGTTGTTTGAAAGTGTGTTTTTTATATTTGAATTAGGCTCGTCTTGATGTTTCAGATGGTCTAAAACCAGAGATAAAACATAGGCTACTTTTGAACTGGAAAAAAGGGTTACAAGGGGGAAGGGGGGGTCAAAGCTTATATCGAAGTGCACGCGGACGTAGCCGAGGGCAACAGCTAGTTTATAATATATTAACCTAATTTGTACCTTATTATAATCAAAAATCTATTATAAATGTAACAAAAATTATCAAAATTTGTTCAGTCGTTAAATAGTTGGCCTCACCGAATATCACGGCAACTAATACCTAAGTATAAGTTATTTTTGTCCACGTAGGAAACTTACATTATTTTTTGGCATATAGTGACATTTAAGTTAATAGTTAGTAAAAGATGCACGTATTAAACTGGTTTAGTTAGATATACTAACGTAACTTTGTCATAGTTAAGTACGCGAAATGTTTTCAAGGTTAATTCAAGTTAAGTTTTAGCGATATTACAATATGACTTAGGTATAGGTAATAGTCCGATATAACTTATATTACAAAAACGGTGGGTCATAGAAATAAAAGTATTGTGACATTTTTTATAGATCTGATCTGATCTACAATTTTTGTCTGAAATGATTTTTTGATAAAATTAACCGTTTTCCTGAAAATATTATTTTTTTTCGAGTTGATGGAAAAAAATATTCAAGATCAAAGGTCAAAAATTTGATTTTCAGCAGCACGATAAGTTTTATTATAAAATTAGTTCCCAAAGAAATTATAGATCAGGTTAGGTCTTATTAGTAGATTATATAGAGAGGAAAGATGGTGAACTTTAAAATTTTATTTATAATTTCGTTTTAACCCATCTCACCAATTTTCGTCCTGTTGTGAATTTATGTAACTTTAAATGTATAAATTCAACGTACAATAAATAATATATTTATTTATATTTCTTTAAATTCAATTGAATGAAACAAAGAGGAATACAGACTACACATGTAAAGGCGGCCTTATGGCTATAAGGCGTTTCTTCCAAGCAACCGTACTTAAACTTAGATAAGATCGCGAATTCATATACGGCTTTAATATGTTGTCACAGAATTCAGATAGACTGAACGAGGAAGGTCAATGAGCATAATACATGCATATATAAATGCATGCAAAACCATCGGACGCGACTAATATTATATAAGCCTATGTTTATTCTTTACTAGCGACCCGCCCCTGCTTCGCACGGGTGCAACTACAGAATGTCCTCATACACAACGTTCACAGCTTTTTTGTCAACCCACGGTCGGTACCGCCGCGGCGCCGCAACAACTACGTCCCTGCATTTTAAATTTGTAATATCTTCGGAACTATTCTCTTAAATTACATGCTGTAAAAAGCATATTGATGTATAATAAATGCACGATTTATTTGAGGTACTTAATTTGATAAGGATTAATGCTGTTAAGTTAAAAATCACTTCGTAAATAACCATTATCGGGTTTTAGTAGTAGTGGGTTATCCCTAAGAGATAGACTTATGGCCATATGGCCATGGCGGAGTTTTTTGTAGAACTTTTTAAGGTAGACAATACTGTAGTACAATATTTTGGTCTATCTCGTAGGGTTTAGCCAGCGTTTGCAATATAAGCGCAAAAAACGTTCTTATTTACGACATCACATTAGAAACCTCTAAATTTATTAGTCTTTCTCTACTATATTATGCAAGTGTTATACATGTAAACCTTAGTTAAGAATCGCTCTATCTATTAATATAAAAACTGCATCAAAATTCGTTGCGTAGTTTTAAAGATCTAAGTATACATAGGGACAGACAGACAGCATATGTAATGATTATGTAACTATGTAGATAAAAAAAGAAAGTTACCGAAAGCGATTTGCGAAAGTAATTAATATTACTTATAAGCAGTGACTATATTATGTTCTTATGGATGAATATCGTGTTTCGAATAAGATAAAAAATTAAAAGAAATTAAAATTAAAAGAAGTAGACAATATTTGTCTACTTACATAGATCGTCGCCGCAATGCATTGCACCATAATTCGTATGTTTTTCATAGATTTTAATTTTACCACATTTATCTACCGCGATTATTGAGATACAGCCTGGAGACAGACAGACAGATGGACAGACATGATTATATATTACTACTAGCGGACCCGTGCCCACTTCGTTGGGCCTAATGTTAACAATCCTTTTTTATATAGCCTATGACACTCAGCAATAATGTGGCTTTCCATTGGTGAAAGATGTTTTACAAATTTACCTTATAACTTAACAAACACAAACTTTACTTCTTTATAATATTAGTACAGATTAGGTCATATTATTATTCCTTTAATTCACTCAATGAAAATGACAAGGAAATTAAAATGCATTATTATTCAATACAGTAAACTTTTCTGAATTATTTACTTCAATCGGGAACCTTCTAATCGTAATTCGCATTGAACTTTGCTCGTGACGTCATTTAAAATTCTCTTCTCAACAAAATTAATGTCACATAATTTTTAAATTCAAATATTGTATTTGAATTATGCAATTAATCGTTGTGGAGGTTGTGAATTTGTGAATCGTTGTTTTTATGACAATTTTAAATTTGCAGTAATATATACGTTCAGACAAAAATACTTTTTTGCTGCAAACTAAGTAATTGGTTGTATTAGAAATATATTTGTAATGTCGTTGTGTTTTTCGTTTTCAAATAGTTATTAAAATGAAACATTATTGTTTTATACTATTCATGTATTATACATAAAAACCTTCCTCTTGAATCACTTTATCTGTTTCAAAAACTGCATGAGAATCGGTCGCGTAATTTTAAAGATTTAAGCATAAATAAATATATAATAACTAGCTGTGCCAGCGACTTCGCCCGCGTAGAAAAGTGACTTTGGGCAGCATTTTTTAAAATGCCTAACCCGCGCCAATAAACGTTCAGCGAGTTCAACGTGATTCTTTAAATTGCCATAACTTTTTATTTATCACCCGATTGACATGAATTAAACACTTAATGTTAAGTGAAGCTTACCACAATATATCATTAAAAAATCCATCTAGATAGGATAAGCCGTTTCTGAGATTAGCGTGCACAAACAAACAGACAAAAATTTCAAAAATCATTGTTTTGGGTTCTATTGCGTTATTAAAGGTCTCCTATAATATTTTTTCTCATATATCTTCCATGTACAGACAGCGATTCGTTACATTTTTATTAAATGTATAGATAATAATAAATCCTTATTGTACACACAAGAAGAAATAACATAACAAGCAGCAAGAGAAAGAAATATGGGGACAGAGAAAGCTATTCTATTTTATACCGACTGGGTGGGTACCCCCACAGTGCCAGACATTCTACCGCCTGAACAGTGACGTGAAAATGTGACTGTGCTCCGGTCTGAAGGGCACTATAGCCAGCGTAATTACTGGGCCAATGAGTCTCAACATCTGATGACTCAAAGTGGGGAGCGTCGGTGTAGTGCACCCCTGCCCGGAGCTGGGCTTTATAGCAAAGTTCCGGGTAGCACTGCATCGGCTATGGGCTGGCGTTACTCTTACCACCAGGAGTGCGTCCAGCTCGTCTCCTCTCTTTATATTATAAAAAAAATACTATGTAGTTTTATATTAAACCTAGAGGGTAAAACAGAATTCATTATAAGGAACGAAATGACTAAAACTCCGTTTGTCCGTACGTCTGTCACCAGGCTATATCTCATAAACCGTCATACTCATAGTCAGTTTGTGAATCTCCAGAATATTATTTAAAGATAGACAGTATTAGTAATATGGGTATAAATAAAAAGGTTCTATTTTGATGTTTTTCCTTTATACATATAGTCTGTTTTCATTACGAGATTAAAGAGATTATAATTATCATATAAAGCTTGTTTAAAAAATGTTAAACTAAATTTATAAAAAAAAAACATTGAAATATTTAAGCGGGAGAAACCGAAAGTCGAACCTAGTGTAATAATAAAAATATAATAGATATAACATTTTTACGTTTATTAGGATACTAGGATTATTAATGTTATAAAATTTAAATATGGAAAAATATATTTGTCATTTATTTGTTGCAAGTATTACGCAAGTTGGACTTAAAGTACATTCAATGTGAGAAGTCGATCACAATTTAATAATATAATTTTTTTAATAAATACTGTATACAGATTCCATACCCAAAGCCGTACAAGACGACAAAATAATGTAATAGCGAGTCTATTATTTATTTTTCTAGTAACACTTTTTAATTCAACTAGCTGTGCCCGGCGTTGTTACTCGCGGTTTATTAGGGAAAATAAATTGTGTATTTTTCCGCGGTAAAACGTAGCCTATGTGTTCCAGGGTGTCAGCTAACTCCATACCAAACTTTATTAAAATCGCTCCAGCCCTTTAGACGAAAGAAGTAACAAACTAACACACTCACAAACGCTCGCTTTGTATTATTGAACGTATTTTACTTTTGGCGTTGACGGTACCTTGGTTTTAAATAGCATAGTCCCTATTTAGTTTTAAGATGTATTCTTGCTATGCATATGTGTACCAACTTTTGATGACGATTGTACATTCATGGGCATTATAAATAAATATAGCTACTTATATTTTATGACGTTATTTCTTAGAGTTAATTGTCCGTTTTAAGTTTCAAATGTATACAATAGTATAATAAAAAATATTTTAATCATAACACGACGGTGAATTGTGATACGAAACAATATATTAGAATTGTTTAAATTATTAGCTAGGCCAAGCCGCGTCCGGGGTTTGACCGGTATAATTTTTGGTCCCGAGGCAATACCGGGATAATATAAAAAAATGTAATGCATGCCAAATTTTAATTGAATCCATTTAGTACTTTTTGAGTGAAAGGGATAGTTATACAATTATTTGTAGGATATTTAAATAACTAATTATCTTGATTCGTTACGTAAATATAATATCCCACGAAAAACATTAAATCTAAAAAAATGCCACGTCTCTTGATGCAGTCTTTCCATCGTAAAACGTTTGAGATCTCATAGAAGCCAAGTCCTATTTAAATTATTTTGTAGTTATAAATCAACATTTAGTAATTGTACCAATAGTTTTCTTTATATTATAATTATAGTGACTTGGCAATGAGCACACGAAGAAACAAATTAAAGTAAATATTTGGAGGAGTTGGAAGTTACATTAAGTTACAGTTAATTTAGTAGCATAAGAAATAATCTGATCACAGGTCTCGTCAGTAAGGCTTGCGCATAATTCCAGACAGCAAGCAGCTTTTAATTTGTGCTCATGAATCCATTTCACCTCCGAGGGTGGAAAATTGGGGATGAACTTTTTTATATACGCAATATCTCCGCCGATTATGAACTTCAAATTGGTTTCGAAGTCGGTTTTATTTTTTTTTTTTTAATTATTTAATTTATTGTGGATAGCTAGTATAGTGGATAGATTAAGCTTGAAAATGCTGTAGGCATTTTCAAGCTTAAACGCAAACTTTACTTCTTTAAAATATTAGTATAGTTGAGAAACATTTGGAATTTCTTAGCTTAACGCTTACAGGACGGTGTTAGAATATTGTAATGATTGTTCTTTTTTAGTAAATTTTATAATTTTGCACTTTTTGTCTTTGACTTTTCTTGAACTTTTTAAAAAAACAACTTTTCTTTTTGAAAGTTTGTCTGGACGCGTTTATTTTAACTTAGAAAGCCAGTTACATAATTAAGTTCTAATTTTACACGTAAGTTCGTTTGTATAACATACAGATAGTATTAGCTACTACTGCTACTAATAGTATTAGCTGAAACGCAAGTGGAAAAAATGAACATTAATAAGAAAAAAATATTAAAAAAAAAAACTTACCATTTATACTATAAATAACACACGAAGACGATTTAAAAAACAAAAATAAAAATAAAACCACAGGTAACATGGTACGACACTTTTTCCTTCTAAGAGCGTTCTTAATATGTTTTACGACTAGTCCTACGCCAGTGAACCGCTGTACCGCGAGTGATATGACGTTGTAAGAACACGCTGGTGTTTTATACAATCGTGTAGTTTAATTCGTAGGTCGAGAGGTTTTTTAACATATATTTTTAATCTTAGCGGAGATTTTAATAGATATTGACTTAATACATGGATTGAATTCCTTCTAAATTATTACCATCTACCGTAGCGTCGATTTTGAAATAGTAGATAAGCAATTTTTTATTTAATCGTCTTTTTTTCTTTGTCGTATTATTTTTGTAAGCGTATATAAGTCTCATGAAATTAATCTAATTTTATAATAGACAAGCTTAGTGTGAGTTTTATTTTTAGTAAAAGAAAGTTTTTATAAATATAATAGTAATAACAATATTAAAAAGGACATCGTAAAAATTCAATCAGTATTTCAATACTGGCAAGGGAGTCAAAATGTAGAGGGTACCTACATCCCGTTGTTCTATAGCTGTGCAATTTGTCAAGTAGCATCATTATTAACAATACATACAGGAAAAACGTTATAAAATCTTAAAATAAAAAAAACCGGACAAGAGCGTGTCGGTTTCACTGATCGTGGGTTGCGGGTCTGATATTTTGCACCTGATAGCTTTATTTGAAATTTACCCCTTCGGGTGTATTATAGAGGAGATATTTCATTACATTTAATTACGAATTCTCATTTTTCAGATCGCTTCCTGTGTGAAGTCATTATCGATGCTATTTTCCTAATGTCAAACATTTCGATTTCACATTTCAGGCAGTTTTCTTAGTAGTCTTAAACGCGACACGTATTTTATGCGTTTCCTGTAGAAAGGGTCACATACGGATGATTGTTTTTTTTATCGTTTTATCTTTCTGACTGGAGAATTCTTTAAATAATCTTTAACGTGAAAATAATGGGATGTGTATATGCCATAAACATAAGTCTTTTTATCCTAAATATACCTAACTATTATGCTATGGAGAGAAATTTTAAAGATGTATATTCATTGAACATCGTGTTTAATCTATACTAATATTATAAATAAGTAAAGTTTGTGTGTTTGTCAAATTGTAAGGGGTAATCTCGGGATCTACTGAACCGATTTTAAAAATTCTTTCACCAATAGAAAGCCACATTATTTCTGAGTGTCATAGGTTATATAAAAAACCGAAAGACCAAAAATGATTATTAACATTTTGCCTAACGAAGTGGGCACGGGTCAGTTATTTATAAGAGAAATTTTAGAATCAATTTCTGTTCGAATATTTTTCCTTTGGTTCAGATGAGGGTTACATCCCACTCCACTCTATAAAGTAATGCTTTCTTTTTGCCCTCTTAAGGCTAGCAAAGGCTTCGAGAGAATCTTAGTTTTAGGACTATCCAAAGCTGGAGGTAGTACCTTAATATCAGGTGAAGAGATGCCATCACAAAAAATAATACACAATGGTTGAATAGAATAAATTAAGCATGAAAAAGTTGATTCATATAATAAGATAACATAATACTTACCATTTATAATACCTTTGGCACCAAAACACGACTCAGAAAACAAAACTAGTACAATTACACCAAACATATTGGATACCGAATTTCGTATTAAATCATTGAATAGAATTTTTAAATAACATTTAATAATTAAATATAATTTCGCTGACACGCTCAGCGCCACGTGGATGGAATAATGTCTGCTGAAACTAAGAGAGAAAGAATTTATATTCTCATAGAAGTTCTTATGCGTCTGAATTGCCTTTTTTGTTGGTTCCTAATAACTGAAAATAAAATTAAAACTTGTTTATGTTTCTTTTTCATGCGATCTTCAGAGTTGGAACTTTGGAGATTTGGAGATGTCTTTTTGGTTACTCAGTTTATTCAACTAGGCTTCAAAAAGTGATATTATACCTTTTCAATCGTCAATACAAAATAATCACTGGTTCAGAAGGCAGTTTCTACAGAGAAGACCTATGGAGAAACTCTAATAGTTGCTTTTCGTTGGTAAGGCTTGCCATGCTTTAAGGCTAAATATGCCTAGCTTATCCTCCCATAGAAAATCATCGTCAAATAGACACATCTCTGCTGAGATGTCTAATCAGCTAGAATAAATTTATAAATCAACTAGCTGTTGCCCGCGCCTCGGTCCGCGTGGACTTTCATATAAAATTTGAGCCTTTTTATCCAGTTAAAAAGTAGTTTTTTCTCAGGCTCTAGACCTTAGGTGTACCAAATTTCATTACAATCGGTTCCGTAGTTTTGGCGTGAAAGCGTAACAGACAGACAGACACAGTTACTTTATATATTTTTTTTATACATTTATAATATTAGTATGGATAATAATAGATGGATAATAATATGCAAGTAATAGTAGATCCTCAAATTTTAGACTCCTTAGTAGTGATACTACAACACCAGCAAATTATTTAACTACCTCTCCTTAATTCCTTTTTGTTATAATTTCTATTCCTTCCTCATTTTAAAGTTCTTCCTTCTTAAAGCTACTAACCTTGACTAACCTATTGCATGTGCTGTTAGAGCATAAAAATTCACTAAATGATTATTATTTAAATTTTACTTAATACTTTCCTGATAAATTTTCGTACAATCATTTTTCTTAGTTTATAATTAACGTCGTAATAGTTAATTACGAGAAAAACAACTACATTAAATTGTCAATATAGTAGATCCTTATTTTGCTATTACTATGAACAAATAACAATCTCTTTTTTTGAATTTGACCAGGTAAAATTGCAACACACCACCAAACTGTCGCACATAGTCGAAGGGTCGTGGGTTCGATCTCCACACTGCAGAAATGTATTTGTAATTTACATTTATATTCTTCTTGGGGTCTCGGTGTTGCTATGTATGGTATTTTTTTGGTATGTATGTATTTACAAAAAAAAGTATATATCGGAGCAGATGGACGAAAAGAATAATCAAAATAGTTAAAACTATTGTAAATTATAGTTAATTAGTCGAACCTTCGTAGTTTATTAATGTTAAAATTCAAACTAAAAATAATTGTGACTGGCATTTGTCAGCTGCTATCAAAACGTCAGCATTATCAAAATAACGATATTGGATAATTCGTAATCGAGCTAAATATACGCCGTTATTCTGATACTCTGAAGTTTTACTTATAAAGAACTTAAGAAAGAGCCATCGTGAAGCAAACAGTCATTATAGTACGCGTCACGAATCTTTAGCCATGAACGAAACCTGCTCAGTATTCAAAAATAAGGTATCGAGGTAACGGTGCGGCGCGCGGGGCGCGTGATCGTCGGGTGCGCGAGCGTCGATTGGTTGTCCCAGTCGTGTTGTCTATCTCGCACCAATACCACAATTACGAGCGCGATTCTACCGATGCGAAGCTATTCTCGTCCAGCGCTAAACATAAATGACGCGTACTACGCGCCGCGCCGTTACCTCGATACCTTATTTTTGACTTCTGCGCAGGTTTCGTTCAGCGCTAAAGATTCGTGACGCTACTTATATTACATTGAAGAAAGAATTTTGTTCCCATTTGTATACCTGTTCAAGGCATTATTGGACTAGTTGACAATGACAACACTACGAGTACGAACACTCAGTTCGTTCTTATATTTATTTTATTTTATTTATTTATATGTATGGGGTAAAAACCATTATGTATTTTAAAAATACTCAATATCTATACATATAATAAAAACGTAACGAGTCGCTGTCTGTACATGGAAGATAAATGAGAAAAAATATTATGGGAGACCTTTATTAACGCAATAGAACCCAAAACAATGATTTTTGGAATTTTTGTCCGTTTGTCTGTTTGTCTGTTTTTTTGAGCACGCTAATCTCAGAAACGGCTTATCCTATCTAGATAGGGTTTTCAATGATATATTGTGGTAAGCTTCACTTAACATTTAGTGTTTATTTCATGTCAATCGGTTGATAAATAAAAAAGTTATGGCAATTTAAAGAATCACGTGGAACTTGCTGAACGTTTGTTGACGCGGATTAGGCATTTTAAAACATGCTGCCCAAAGTCACTTTTCTACGCGAGCGTAGTCGCGGGCACAGCTATTATAAAATAAAAATAGGAATTTCGTATTTCATTTTTGCATTTTAAATGTTTATGTTTTTCAAATAATATCTATCTTCAATATGAAATATAGCAGTCTATTGCTTTCCTATTATATCACGAATGTTCAATAAATTTACTATATCATAATAATATATCTATATTTTATGTAACATTTCTGTTAGTAACTTTTGCATAGTTCTAGATAGGAATGACTCCTGTAATTTTTGCTTTCGCTTCAACGTAATAATAATAATAATAATAATAATGTATCATAAGCTTTTCGCCCCAACCATATAATTATATACGCACACTCTTCAACTTTGTATATCCAAACGTCAATGAATTATCCTTTCAAAAGTGGATCAAATTCAGGAATATCGTTACTGAGTGCATGAAACCCATCTTGCACCCTACATTTTTAAACATCCCTAATCACATCAATAATTAATCGATAGATAATATAAAACAAAGTCGCTATCGCTGTCTGTCCCTATGTATGCTTAGATCTTTAAAACTACGCAACGGATTTTGATGTACTTTTTTTTAATAGATAGAGTGATTCTTAAGGAAGGTTTATATGTATAATACATGCTTCATATAGTGGAGAAATACTGATAAATTTAGAGGTTTCTAATGTGATGTCGTCAATAAGAGCGCTTTTTTGCGCTTGTATTGCAAATGCTGGCTAAACCCTACGAGATAGACTAAAATATTGTACTACAGTATTGTCCACCTTAAAAAGTTCTACAAAAAACTCCGCGATGGCATATGGTGGGTAAGGAGGATAGACCTCTTACCCACCATAACCATTTTTAATCCTTTACTAATAAGTGGTTGTTTACGAAGTGATTTTAAACTATACAGCATCAATTCTTATCCAATTTATTATACATCAATATGCTTTTTACAGCATGTAATTCAAGTGAATAGATCCGAAGATACTACATATTTAAAAAAGCAGGGACTTAGTTGTTGCCGCGGGACCGACCGACCCGCGGCCGGCTGGGGGTCAGGTGGACAAAAAAGCTGTGATATGTCGTGTATATGTCGCAGGCGGATTGTATAATCCGCTGTATTATATTACGGCTAGCCGTTTTACAAAACAGGGCCATTTTGCAAAGCAGCGGTTCAACGTTTATACATATACATTTACATACATTCTGTAGTTGCACCCTTGCGAATTAGGGGCGGGCCGCTAGTCGATAGATAAATATTGGCTTTTAAAATAACTCGAGTTCATTAATTGTAAGCCTGCGTTCTCCTCCCTTGACATTGGAGTAAGGCGTGGGTGCCCGGAACGGTGATCGCGTCACCCCGCGCCCCGCCGCCCGCGCCGTCTCGACTCTCGTAGCACGCGGCGATGCGTCTTGCAGCTCGTGTTTGCTGAAACGTAAACGAGCCTCGCGATCGAGCTCGTTTTGTTTTTTAGTCAAAGCCAAACATATTATCTTTATTCACATAACACTTTAGAATCGGCACCGTACCACAAAACATTTACCACCGTTTCGGAAAGCAGCTTCTAAAGAGAAGAACCGGCAAGAAACTCTGACAGTTGCTCTTCCAAAAATAAGAAATGCAATTCCAATTACAAATATAAAGAACAACTCGAGGTATAGTACGCGTCACGAATCTTTAGCGCTGAACGCAACCTGCGCAGAAGTCAAAAATAAGGTATCGAGGTAGCGGCGCGACGCGCGGGGCGCGTGATCGACGGGTGCGCGAGCGTTGATTGGCTGTCCCAGTCGTGTTGTCTTTCTCGCACCAATAAGTCAATTACGAGCGCGATTCTACCGATGCGCAGCTATTCTCGTCCAGCGCTAAACTTAATGACGCGTACTGTACACTCGGCTACAGCTGGGATTAAAAAATTAAACCTTAGATGGATCTTTAGACCCTAGATCCTAGTCCTTAATCTTAGATCTTTTAAAATTTAATCATTCCGTAAATGGAATGACTTAAATAGCTATATTAAATTATTATTAATAAGTTTTTAGACCAATAGAATAAGTTTTTACTTTATACAAATAAAATAATTATTATCAAACTAATGTTTCCCCAATTTATACTGTCAAATTGTCAACTCCTTAACTGCCAAATTATGTCAAAAGTCAAAACAAATGTTGATCCTGGCTAATACGAATTCTTGTTTACATTATAAAAGTTAAAAATTTGTAGGAAAACGCTTATGGTAGTTTTTAATTATTTTATAAACATAAATGACGCGTACTATACATTATTTAACATAAAAAGTGTTACCGACCTGCCAGCGTTAATAAATGCCATTCCAAGTTCTTTTCTTCCATATTATATTCATTTATTGTGTAATACGCTTTTCCATGCTTGGTTCTGAAGAATGCCTCAGTAATTCAGGATTGGCGAGAGCCCTTGTTACGGCTACGATTCATCTTACACGACTAAACTGTGGGCAAAAATTCACCAACAATATCTAATTTTAGTGTGACCCGCTTCTGAGTTAAAACAACCAAGTTTTAACTATTTTTTTATTTAACACGTTTATCTTATAGAATTACAATCACTTATTTTACACGACAGAACATTAACTATTACATTTTATTTAACACATTTATCATAAAGAATACAATCATTATCTGTTTTACGAATGAGTAGTGACGCTCCCGCTTTTTCTTCAAAAACCGCGGTGACAAGTGAGTGAGCGAGACAAAACATTCAAATCATGACATTAGCCACAGACACAATATTTAGCAATAATTCGTCAATCATAGAAGCATTATAATTATTACAACTATACTTATTTAGTGAAAACATAATATGCATTATTATAAGATACGTAAACAGATATTAATTGCAGAATTATTACATATGCCATGGGTCTATAGGGTCTGTGAATTGTTGTGAATTTCATTGAATTTGTGTAATTTTTTCACTAGAAACATAATCTTTAAAACTTTATCGCATTGTTATTTTTAGATAAAGACTTTTTATTTTATTTTATTCGAAAAGGATCTTAGATAGAGAATATTACCCTTCAGGTTATGACACATGTTTTGTTACACACTGTGTATTATGTAAATATATCCGTTATACATCGTTAGCAAAGTTCCGGGTAGCATTGCAATGGCTATGGGCTGGCGTTACTCTTACCATCAGGAGTGCGTCCAGCTCGTCTCCACTTCATTCATATTATAAAAAAAATATCTAATTACCACGACACAAACTCTTAGTTTGAGTTTTGGCGGGAATCTTGCGGCGTCCATTTGCTATATTCGTTTTTTGGTGCATAAAATGATTTAATGTTTGATTGTGATAGTGATTCATGCAGTAAATTAGCTAATAAGTGTCCAGGAAATGAAGAATTTATTCGAGAGCGCATAGTAGCGCCGTTCCGATTGCTCCAAGATTCGTCGAGGTTCTTCGTAAAGTTCACTATCACTTTACGAAGGACAGAACGAAACGACTGACTGACTCGAGTAAAGACGACTTGATGACGATTTCACTTGACTCATATCGACTTTTATCTTGACCACGTTGCCTCTTATTACATTGACATTGGCAAAAAGCTAGACACTAACGCCATAAGAAAGAAAAATAAATTCTTAGTTTGGTATTAAATGGCACTGCGACATTAAGTTTTTCGTTTATTACTCCTCCCGGTACCCTAAAAAAGCTTTATCAAAACTAAGGTAGGCCATTAGACACGGAAAAAATAAGCTTAGTCTTTTATTTAACAAAGCATTTTAAAAATTAATAAAAAAAGTTGCTTAATTCGGATTTAGTTTTTGTTTAATCACTTTAGTAAAAAGTTAATAATGAAATGTATATATACATATTATGGTTTTTTCTTATTCGTATTTTAATCTGCAAAGAAAATCAGCTTATGGCTAGATTTATTATTTGTATGCTTTTTGTTATAAGTTTTAAGTATTTGAAGGTTTATATACCCTGGGAGTCGCTAAGTTCATTTACTTGTCTGATAAAATGTGTAACTTGAGTAAGTAATTAAGTAATTTTTATTTCAATATAGCGCCTTTAAAAATAAAAAGCTACATACATTGATTATCTTTTAATGAAAATGGTTTTACTGCAGGCGCTTAAATTTATTTTCGATAAAAACTCAATGATTTTTATGATCTATTTCTTGCTTGTCCGTATAGACGACTCCAAAAATTGGCGCCAATCAATAAACTATCTATTTTTTGACAGCGGACAGTTGTTGAGTCTATGGCCGTATGATGTGTAATAATTCTGCAAAAAATTATTAATATCTGTCTCCATATCTTATAAATAATGCATATTATGTTTTCACTAAATAAGTATAGTTGTAATAATTATAATGCTTCTATAATTGACGAAATATTGCTAAATATTGTGTCTGTGGCAAATGTCATGATTTGAATGTTTTGTCTCGCTCACTCGTCACCGCGGTTTTTGAAGAAAAAGCGGGAGCGTCACTCGTAACTCAGAAAATGATTGTATTCTTTATGATAAATGTGTTAAATAAAATATAATAGTTAAAGTTCTGCCGTGTCAAAGAAAAGCGATTGTATTCTATAAGATAAACGTGTTAAATAAATATAATAGTTGTTTAATGGTTGTTTTAGATGATGGCGACGCATTCCGTAGCTTTGCATCTGTTCATGGAGGAGGTGGTTTCTACCATTACAATATATCGAAAATAAATCGAAATATTGGGCTTCTTACTGACATATTCAGACGACCACAAGATATTTATTTTTCTATTAGGACAACCTAATACAATTGTTACAATAATTATATTAAAAAATAAAAATACACTTGAAACCTGGAATAATGTATAACACAATATAAGGATAGGTACTACATGAAAAAAAAGTAAAAATATATTAAATTTACATAAATTTGTATTTACATAATCGACTGTTGTAAACAATGTGGTAATTATTACCTACAAGCGAATCTCCCCTTTTATACAATATGCAACTGCTTGGTACTTATTTAGTTTTAAACACCGCGTTTAGCCTTGAATAGATGTGTATTATACCGATTAATCAATTTCAAGTCTTAGACTAAAAGAATAATATAGACGGAACGTCACTGAACTAATATTGAGTGACGCCAATTATTGTCGCTTACAAGTTGCAATGTGTGCGTGAGGCTTTGACTTTTGTATACGGATAGCATTCATCATGTGTGCATAATGTTGCAAGCATTTTTAATTTTCCCAACCGTTACTTGGATAAATTAATTGTTTACGTAATGTTTCATTAATGTACTTGTCCGCGAAACCATATTGTATTAATACGTACATATTGTATTTTCGGCTTATTTTTTAGGTCAGGACGTTCCGTCTATTATTCTTTTAGTCTAAGTTTCAAGTTGGTTTCCTTATACGCGTGACATTTTTGAATCTGACAATTCGGTTTAGTGCACAGACCCACAGACAAGAGACTTTAAAATGTAAGTTTAAATGGAGGTTTGGAAATTTGAATTTTCGGTCGGTTTTTCGGATTTTTTAATTACGTGTCAGCATCGTTTTATAATTTTTATCTCACAAAAAGGCATTGGCAAAATTGTCGTAACACAGCATTGCCATATCACCAACATTTGAATTGAATTAGAAATTTTGAGACAATGTTAGGTACTTTAAATTCTAAATAATATCAATAGCATTTTTAGGTATGGTATCTATGTTAACAATGAACATTTCCACATAATTGCGATACTTCTGTGATAAGATTATGTCATATCATTACATTGTAGAAAATTTGGACTAAGTCAAGCATCGTCTCAGTCTTTGTTTATATGTACAGCGGGGCGGTCAAATGAGCAGGAGGGGCTCCTAATCGTAAGTAACTCAAAGTAAGAACTCGCGAACGTGTAGCCGAACTTGATTTCAGAAGTAGTCAAGGAGTATGCTTTCTTCAAAGTCTAAAGCGCTCCCATAGCGATGTAGTCTTCAACAATCTCGTTGAGTCGCCGCTTGTATTCCTCACTAGGCTTACATTCGAAGCTTTTGACGTCGGAGTCAAGATCTATCAAAGGGGCTTCATCTACCTCAACGGTAATCATGTATAGAATAGCAATTCCAACAAGCAGACCGTAAGGGAGAACCTGAAATAAAAATTCTTCATCATATCTACTCATTACATCAAATTTTATACGCAAGATGAAATTATTCTGCTTATAAATACTTTCTAAGTCGTTTCGTTTCTAAGTGTGACTAGAAGTCAAAATAGTGATGAGATCGATTGATATAAAATGACATGAATACAAAAAAAACGAATTGTTATGTTTTATCTATGTAAAAAATATTAAGTGGGTTTCAAATTTGTGACTGAAATTCATCGTTATACACATTTAGTCAAGTGTCCAGTGACTCTAAAGTTTCAAATTTCAACTAAAACCACTGTTGTGTTCTTCAAGAAACTTTATTTTTTAAGGTTCTAGCTGTTTTGTAACCAAATATAGTTCTCTCACACATACCTCTCTCAATTCCTCGTCAAAGTGTTTGCGAGAGTAAACCACGTCAGGATCCAAGTGGAACCTTCGCAGAGCTGCGTTCAGCTCAGCGTAGTATTGGTCCAAAGTCCTCTGGTAATATTGGACTCGATATTTTTGGTCAGATGCAGTATATATAAAGTAGAGTACATCTACTATCGGATTGCAGCGATACAGGGTCTGGTAATCCAGTGGTATTAATGAATATGATCCATCCTGAAAGGAAAGTTAAAGCTATTAAGGATATATAATAATTAATCGTCAAAAATGTTAAGCGATTGACGAGAATAGCTGCGCATCGGTAGAATCGCGCTCGTTGGTGCGAGAAAGATAACATGACTGGGACAACCAACCAACGCTCGCGCACATGACGATAACGCGCCCCGCGCGCGGCACTGCTACCTCTATACCTTATTTTTGACTTCTGCGCAGGTTTCGTTCACCGCTAATGGAAATTGACGGTTACTATACTCCCGTAAAAAAACCCACCACTATAAAAAATACTAGACAGTACTTAGATTACAAAATGAAACTGCCTTCTATAATTAAGAAGTGAAACACCTCACTAAACATAAAACAAAGGTATAATTGCTGTTTTGTTTTCTTACCTCATTTAATCTATGTATTAAATTGCTGGGTCGGTAGTCACCATGGGCTAGGACAATCCGCCGTTTTGGTTGTATCAGGGTTTTCATTTCGTTCGTTGTAGTCATTTGTTTAATAAACTGTTCGACGCGGCTCCTATGTTCTTCCTTCACAGACGTTAGGATTTGGCCAAGCATTTCCATCGTACAGAATTTCATGGCGTCACCATTCGCTTCCATGGCTATATCCTTTGACTTCAATTCAAATTCTTCCGGCTGCTCTATAGAGTATGTCATCATCAAAGCGTGCAGCCTCGCCAGTTGAGTCATGGCTTCTTTGCCATAATTCCAATCGATCGTCTTGAATCTGTCGAACATCTGGTATCCTTTTGTCGTGAGATCTTCCAAAGCAAATACTTCTTTCAAGTATTCGAAGCTAAGGCCATAAAATTCTGGAGTCACGTACCTATATTGATGAGGTACGTCGTGTTTTATCTCCAATTTCTTGAACGTTTCATTAAGATCTGTGTAGAAAAATTTTTCGGAGTCGTACACACGATACGGGGCGTTATCTCGTATCTTTTCGCCTACAATTGCAACTTTAGCGAAAATCTTAATATCATCCTTGTCGTCGGAAGAGATTGTTGCGTAGAAAAGTGCGCTTGAAAAATTGCCTCCCTCAGTCGACGTTCTTTCAATGGCTATTTTATAATTCTTCAACTCTCTCTCATTAGCTATTCTATCGAGAAGGTTGTGCAGCGTGCGTTCCTGTGGCTCCATGTTTGAACTCTGTTAATTGTCTCGAGAATGTATGATTATATAGGTGCTTTGTGATAACAACTTTTTGATAAATAATATTGTTTAATAGGATAATATTTATTTGTTTCTATACGGACAAAGATGCAAATAATTATTGACTTTTGCGACATGTTTCTTAACGAAGCGATTAGAATGAGAGATAAGACCTAACAGTTTGAAAGCCCGCTGAAAAATATGGTAATAGTTGGAAATCAATATGATATAAAAAGATACAGTTTATGTAAGAGCTCGCAGTTTTCATCCGCAAAAACATCTGATTCTATTCGAGAAAAATTTTTAAACAGTAATTTCGTAAGATTAAAAGAGTGTCTTCGACATAGTAACGTGTTATTTGCTATAGTAGTTATTTTACAAAGAACATCCATTCAACAAATAAAACATAATTAAAAAATGTTTCACTGGTGAAATCGTCAGGGCTAAACTGCTTGAATAACTGATGATCAGAGTTAATAATGCAGTTTCATCAAGAAGCTTTTAAAGAAATAATGGTTGTACTGAATGTCGGAAATATTCTGAAAGATTGAAACTCCTACTACTAACAAAGGTCTTTTTAACTGAATTTAAAAAGAAGGGGATTTCTTAAATAGACGATTTATTCTTTGTACCGACTTCAAAATGATACAATAGTTATTTGATTAGTTCAATAGAAAATACTTTGTACGAAGTAAATTTATTAATTGCTTGTTTATTTAATGTTTGAAGTTGGTTTAGTTTTGTTACGAACATTTAATTATATTTGTTAACGCTGTTGAATTGGTTACCGGAAAATAAGCATGGGTAATTATTTTTATCTACTTTCTACTTAATGTTGATTGAGCCAGTGTTCGTAATAATACAAAAGTACCTAAACACGTAGATATTTCATACAAGCATGAGTTGCAATAATTTTGTTTCGTATATTTAAATTTAACAATTATTATTTTATAATATGGCGTGGATAAGATATTCTATATCTAATGTAAACTATATTTAAGGTTCAGCGTGTTTATGGATAGCGCATAAATTTAAAACTAGGTTCTATCCTTTTGTAAGGAACCAAGAATTAACATTCAGTTCATCAGGTAGCTTTAATAGAGCTTTATTTTTTATTTTATGTCTTACGCCACCACAACATTTGGATACATTATAATTTATAAGACTTCATAATACATTCATACTTAATATTATAAATGCAAAATGTCTGTCCATCACGCTAACTCTACTGAACCAATTAGAACGAAATTTGGTACACAGATGGTCTAAGGCCAGGGAAAGGACATACTTTTTATTAAAATCAACTCCCAAAAGGTTGCGCGCGGGTTGAAACTTTAATTTTACGCTTTCACGGCCAAACTGCTGAACCGATTGTAAAGAAAATTTGGTACACAGATGGTCTAGAGACTAAGATAAAACATAGGCTTCTTTTTAAGTGGAAAAAAGGTTTATAAGGGAGGAAATTCATTTACTTTAGATAAACGTAATGAACTATAACTAGAAGTAATATACCTTTACATTAATGGTCATAATTATACTAGTCTATTAGGTCCTTTACCTTTACCAGGTACCTTTGTAAACTTTAAGTTTACAAAGCGTCTGATTAAGCGGTTTAGATTTTTCATACAAAAGGATTTTCCCGCTAATTCCCGTTCCTGCGGGAATTTCGAGAATTCCTTTCTTAGTGCACCTCTACGTTACCTGAGCTACGTCCCTTCCAAATTTCATGTGCCTACGTTTAGCCGTTTAGGCTGTGCGTTGATACTTGATATGTCAGTCAGTCATGGCCGAATACTGAAACGCATGTTTAATATTTAAGGCCACAATACGGGATAAAGCATCTTCTTAACTACTAAATGGTAATCTTAACATCGATGATAGTAGCGCCATTAAAAGATAAGCAGGTCCTTTCCACAGACGTACTAACGATTTTTAGCTGTCAAATTCGCTTAAGTACCTATCTAACGAAACTTAAGAGCCTGCGCGACCACCCTTAAATTTTTATTTGTTGTATAATTGTTATTTTATTGTGTTTATCGCCGATATTATCTTCTTCTGGATTACAAAGAATCTAGTATACATTGCAGAAATAATTAAAAGTGAAAATATTACGAAAATACAGTGATATGGATTATAGTTCGCGGGTCTAAAGTCGAAAGTTTTAATCGTGTTTTCTATAAATTCAAAGAAAAGTAGGTAAAAGCAATTTGTGAATTTTTGATTAACCCTTTTATATAGGGGAATATAAAATTCTCATAACACTAGTATGATTATACCTAGTGTTCCTTTATTTCTACATTTTGGACAAAGTATATGGAAAAATACAATTAAATGAAAGTAAATAGATTTGTATCAATGGTAATCAAATCCATATAGGTTATTCCTCATTTTTTTATAAAATTAAACCTAGTAATTGTGCAAAAGATAGTGTTTTATTTTTACATATGTCTTATATAAGAAATGATCTTAAACAGTATTACAAAAAAGTGCATAGATATTTAATATCATATTGAACTATGTTGTTAAAGCTGTCTTTATAAAAAAAATTATTAAAACTTATAAATCAATGACTTGTCCAGCATTAAAAATGTTAGACGAGATCTAATATTTTAGCAAACCTAATATTCATTTGTAATTTGTCTTATAGAGAGTTCTTTCTTTTAAATAATATGAGTATTATATTATAGTTCATCGCAATGTAAATTTACTTCTTCGATTATCCATATTAGAGTATTTAAACTATATTATATACATAAATAATAATTAAATACACACATCCTAAAGGTAATCAAAGCCAATAACCATTTTTTTATATGTGTATGCAATCTGCAATGATTGGCACTCCTTATTAATTTACAAATATGTACTTCTAAATTTTTCATTTATATTGTTGCAAATCATACTTTGTACTGTTACTTCCAATTTGAGCTACATTTATAAACACACAATAATTTGCCCAAAAAACCTGATATTATTAAGGTGGTTTAGAAATTAATCATATATTTTTGGTCAAATATAGTATTGTTTATTTTTAAAACATCTAGAATTTTAGTTAATAATGGAAAAAGCTTTCATCTGTGGTAAAGGAAAATAAACCAATGCAATATTATTTAAACCAAACCTTCAGGATAGACTCTGAATAGCAACTACATACGGCGCCCTCTACCATAATAAATAATAACATCTATAATTTTAGTTGAAGGGAAAAACAATAATTCTCTACCTGTGTGGTCTATGTTTTATTTTCATAAAACTTAAATCTAATTATTATGTACTAATATCTAATTTTATTTTATGTATTTATTTCTTTAGCAGTGTTACTATGTTGTATTATAATCACTCTTAAGCACTGGAAATAAATAGCTTTTTTTTATAAATTTAGTACCTTAAATAATATTACAACAATCAGTGAATTTATTATTGAACTTTATATTTAAATATATCATTGCAAAAAAACAATTTAACAGTACTGTCTAACATTGGCCAGGACATTCAGTTTTAAATAAATATTTGCCATAAAGAATCATGTGCTTCTTTCGGTGCTTGTTTTCTTTTTGTTGTATTATACTTCTAAAAATGCCGTGTATTTAATCGATCCCGAATATTGAAAGTATTGTCTCCATATTCTCATCTTTGTGATTCTTCATAAATATCATCTGAAAAAATAATTTCTAATTAATATTTTGTACTCGTGAATATTCAATAGAGCAAAAAGTTACATAAATAATGAACTAATTTGAAATTAATCAAA
>JADANM010005443.1:8630393-8656185 GCA_026213755.1 Eurema hecabe
CATTCTTCAAATTTTTGTATTCGTATCAAACCTTCCATGTCTGCGAATCCGTACAATGTTGGTAATTTGACATAGTTACCAGACTTGAGTATGTTGACAGGAGACTCTGTCAGAAACTCCTCCTCTTGGGTGTCGCGCTCTACACAAGGAGAAAAAATGAACGTTGAATCCGTTGAGTGCATAACTAAGCCTTCAACTAGAATTTCATATGAGATGGTCTTGTAAAAATCCTCTAAAGCGTAAAAGTCGTCAACGTTGGTGAAATTGAGTGACCTTGCGTATTTCTTAGCGACAGCGATCGGGTCTGTTTGCACGCTCCAAGCAGCTGTAGAAGCTCCGCTCTCGGGAATAACTTTAGAGAACAATCCCTTTGTTGTTTTAGATAACATTAGCAGATCTACTGCTACTGAGCCCGCGCTCTGGCCGGCTAAAGTAACGTCATCTGGGTTTCCTCCAAAATTCTTTATATTCCTTTGCACCCAGCGCAATAATGTCACCTGATCTTTCATACCAGCGTTTCCGCGAACGTCTTCCGTTCCTAAGCATAAGAAGCCATGAGGTCCGACGCGGTAATTAAATGTCACAACGATTACTTCTTTACTCCTCACTAATTGCTTGTACGTTGCAAAATCTCCATATCCCAGAATGAAACCACCGCCGTGGACGTTGACGATGACTGGGATATTTTTTTTATCTGTCTCTGGCACAAGTATATTAGCAATTAAACAATCTTCTGTAGATAGATAATCAGCAGGTTTTAATGCCGTCAAAAAAGAGAGTTTTTGGGGACATGTTATTCCCTTGTCTATAGCTTCGAAGACACCATTCCGTCGCACTGGAGGCAACGGCGCCTGAAAGATAATATAGTTTTATTAATTGATTTATAAATACAAAAGGTATAATTTTTCTAGCTTTAAGTGTTTGGGAATTACACCAATAATGGAAGGGCTTCGGAACCCTAAAAAATTCGGCTAACTTTATAGATTAAGCCGTAAAATAATCAGATTTATTTATTTTTAAAATAAGTTAATTAATACAACAACTTTGACTGACTTTACTGCAAAGTCCTACTGCAAAGTGATTCCCTTAGATAAGAATATGGTTACAAAATCAAAACAATGTGCGGGCAAAAAATAACAAATCGAAACTATATGGTTACTTTAAGCTTGACGCAATATTATAACTACAACATGAACTTGAAAAAGATATTATGTACCTTGAATCTCTGTCTGCCCGTGGGTGCTTTAGCATACGGTATGCCGTAGAACGCATACAAGCCGCCCTCAGAGTCCTTGTATCCCTTAACGGGCCCTTCTTCAGTATCTACAACGCGCGACTCGAGCCCGTGGCCGAGCGCCGCGCACACAAATAGCGCACTCATTAATATAAATTCACGCATGTCGTCTATACGTCTGGCGATCGCTGCTCAAGTGACACTGGGCGCTGTATATACTACAAGCGTATTGCTGGGTAATTTACTGGGTAATTTTATCCAATTCTGTTTTATATATATACCTAACTAACACAACTGATATAGATTATGTTATTTTGGAAGTATTATGCTTTATCAGATCAATACGATGTAGCTTACGCAATCGTACAGGTGAAGTAATAAAATAAATTTTAACAAAAATAAACCGACTTCAAACTAAAAAGCAAAAAATAAATTTGCTTCCCACAAAGTAGTACGCACTTTCATTTAGTATATAGAAATGATTTAATAGTTATTTCATAATTTTGAAGTCAGTTAAAATAAGGAATATGTTCTACATTAGTCACTGGGAACAGAAAACAAATGCGAGAAACATCTGATTGAAATCGGTTGTGGGTTCGATCCCAAAACTGAATGAATACAACTATATACTTTTACTTAACATGGTATAAACCTCTGCTGGTGGTTTGTTTTACTCTATCAGACTATTTTTTCTTTGGCTACAGTTTAGCAGGTTTGCCATCGGCTGGGTATTACCTCACATTTTTATCGCTTCAACAAATAATCACAACTCACATCATAATTCGTATCGTAAAATTAAATAGTTATTAACATATTTTTCCCTGTGGAAGAAAATAAACATGATTCCATTTTCAAACTATTTAGATATGAATATACATATGAACTCTTTATAATCATTGTGTATTATTATAGTATTATGTAAGTTTAAAAAGCACATGCTTACAATTGATGCACAAGATGCCCACGGAATATGTTGCTACTAAAAAAACTAATTGAAAAGTGGAAAAATCTTTATATACGAAAAGCTTGCAAATTTTAATAGGATGCACTGCGGTGACGATTTATGTAAGTTGACAAAATTGTCTACTTTGAAATGGCTTCACTTTGCGTGC
Source organism: Eurema hecabe (assembly GCA_026213755.1). Taxonomy (NCBI): domain Eukaryota; kingdom Metazoa; phylum Arthropoda; class Insecta; order Lepidoptera; family Pieridae; genus Terias; species Terias hecabe. The sequence continues at coordinate 8,632,740 of JADANM010005443.1, forward strand.
TCAGATTGCGTTTCTAGGTGTTATTATTCTATGCATAGCAAGTATGCGACTAGAATGAAGTCTAGGCAAGTCTAGTTACAATAATATATTTTTTTAGGATCTTCCATTCGGTCTGCTGGTGGGTATGCCGATTCTATATATAATCAATGTTGAGACAGACAAGGCTCCTTCGATAGACCTTGTGTGGTTCTTCTCTGTAAAAATTGCCTTCCGAACGGTAAATGTTTTGTAACACCATGACAATTCAAAAGTGTTACTTTATGTAGCCTAATTAAATAAAGATACTTTTGACTTTGACTTTGACTTGAAAGACCGACTCCAGTAGCTTCGATTGTCAACACAGCGAGGAATACAAGCGGAAACTCAATGAGATCGTCGAAGACTACATTGCTATGGGAGTGCTTGGACCGAGATTCAATTCTGCTATGTAATGTTCAAGACAAAATTTTATATGTATGTATCGTATATAGATTATAGATGCTATGATGTACCTACCGGGTGGAAAGTTCCAACCGCCAAATATGGCAATCTATGCAATTTAGGAAAGTTCCAAATAAAAGGTTTTATCTATCTCTCTTAATCGCTGTCTACTATCAAAATTTATTTTTGGATATTATAGCATTCTCATGCTTGTAGATATTATCTTTATCGATATTTGATTTATCTGTATTTAACGAACTTTGATTTAGTCCAATTATAAGATAAAATAAATATTGCTTGTCATTTGTAAGGTTATCTTAACCTATATCGTATGTATTTGGTAATCTATCTATAGATATAATAGAAACGTAACGAGTCGCTGTCTGTACATGGAAGATATATGAGAAAAAATATTATGGAGACCTTTATTAACGCAATAGAACCCAAAACAATGATTTTTGGAATTTTGTCTGTTTGTCTGTTTGTTTGTGCACGCTAATCTCAGAAACGGCTTATCCTATCTAGATGGGGTTTCAATGATATATTGTGGTAAGCTTTACTTAACATTTAGTGTTTAATTCATGTCAATCGGTTGATAAATAAAAAAGTTATGGCAATTTAAAGAATCACGTTGAACTCGCTGAACGTTTTTTTGCCCGGATTAGGCATTTTAAAACATGCTGCCCAAAGTCACTTTCCTACGCGGGCGAAGTCGTTGGCACAGCTAGTTCTCTATATTCGTGATGTATATGTATAATAGATACTATTAATCTAGTTCTCAAAAGTGGTATAGTGGTAATATTTATAAGTTAAAACATCAGTTTAATTTTATAGAAAGACGAAACTGACATGGAATAACCTATTAAGACACAAATGACAGCCAAACGTAACTGTTGTCTTGTTCAGTATGGTTGTAAAATAAAAAGATTTTTTTAACTTAATATGAAGTACATAATTATAAAAATTGAATACGAAATTTGCTTATTTATTATGCCTAAAGCGGAACAAAGTTTGATCCGGAAACTGAACTGTAGATAGTTTTATTACCCGACTACGGCAAAGCCAAAGGAGGGTTATGATTTTGACAGGCTATGTATGTATGTATGTATGTTCATCTGTTCCCTCGTAACTTCTAAACCACTAATCAGAATTCGACAAATGACATATCATTAGAAGCGTCTTAATTGTCCGCTGGTTATAGGCTATATAGATTTTCACCAAATTCAATGTGGCGCCCTCTAGCGGACAAAATATACAGAGTAAAAAAATAAAGTTAAGCTAGATATGCCGTGTTTGGTATCATTTTAAAGCGCTTCACTTGTACATTTCGAATATATATATATATATTACTAGCATTTGCTTGTAACTTTACCTGTATTCATGGGGTACTTTTATACTTTTTCAGCGTCGTTTTTTGTCGTAGTTGGGTTTTAGTTTTTTTACTTTATCTTGTTTATAATCTGAAAAAAGCCTACACCTATAGTCTCTCAATATCTTATGTCTCTTAATCGGTCCCCTGTATGTGATGAAACATCTCATCACGATCTTTTACAGGAGGTATGACACCTCGTGCGACGCTTCGCTACTTCTCTCATTAAAAGGGACATCGGCAGCCCAACTATTTATTTATTTTCTTTCTGCACATGAAGTCACACTCACAAACGTATATCAATATTAGTCTTGTATTTATATAAGTACCAGCCGTGTCCCGTTTTTGGGGCAATACCGGTATAAATAGTGCCAAATACCAGCAAAGTCCATTCCAAAGTTTTGCGTGAAAACATTTGAATAGCAGTACGAAGTAAAATATAGGTTCCTATATCGCTAAAACTTTTCGAAAGATAATACGTGGTCAACTATTAACATCAATGACAAAGGTTACAATATCGAAAGATTACATAAATGACGAAGTAGAATATACGCTCGCAGTATATAAGAATATAATAAAGTATCCAATATTATTTGGGCAGCGGCGTACACTGGATGATATGCGTATACTTTTGTTAATGAGTGCGCTATTTGTGTGCGCGGCGCTCGGCCACGGGCTCGAGTCGCGCGTTGTAGATACAGAAGAAGGACCCGTTACGGGATACAAGGACCCTGAGGGCGGCTTGTATGCGTTCTACGGCATACCGTATGCTAAAGCACCCACTGGCAGACAGAGATTCAAGGTAAATAATCTTTTTTTTTAAATTTATGTTCATTTACAAAAAGTTGTAGATAAATTATTGCTTAGACTTAGACTTATAGTTAGCATTTAGTTTCGCTTCGTAATTTATTAACCCTCACATAATAGTTAATTTTCGGACGTTTCTTATTACGCGATTCACTATACTGTCCTATAAGTTTTTATATTTTTTCCGTCCTCGGTCTATCACTTAAAGCTTTGTATGAACCACACTAAGCATCAAAGTAACGTTGATTCTTAGTGTGGTTCGTTTATTTATAATGTTTTGTTTCGTTAAGTTTGTTTACGACTTCGGAACCATATTCTAAAATGGGCACTTGGCTATTTTTAACTTATCCTTATAAAGCAATAAATAAAATTATCTTTCAGGCGCCGTTGCCAGCAGCTCGACGAAATGGTGTTTTTGAAGCGATAGATAAGGGAATAATATGTCCTCAAAAGCTCTCGTTCTTAGGGGCGTTGAATGATTTAATATCCACAGAAGATTGTTTAATTGCTAACGTGTTTGTGCCAGAGACGGATAAAAAAAATATTCCAGTCATCGTCTACGTCCACGGCGGTGGTTATATACTAGGATATGGAAATTTTGCAACATATAAGCAATTAGTCGAGAGTAAAGAAGTAATCGTTGTTACGTTCAATTATCGTCTGGGACCTCATGGGTTCTTATGCTTGGGAACCGAAGACGTTCCCGGAAACGCTGGTTTGAAGGATCAGGTGACATTGTTGCGATGGGTCCAAAGGAATATTAAGAACTTCGGAGGAAACCCAGACGACGTTACTTTAGCCGGCCAGAGCGCGGGCTCATCATCAGTAGATCTGCTTATGTTATCTAAAACAACAAAAGGACTGTTCTGTAAAGTTATCCCCGAGAGCGGTTCTGCTACAGCTGCTTGGAGCGTACAGACAGATCCGATCGCTGTCGCTAAAAATTACGCAAGGTCACTCAATTTTACCAACGTTGACGACTTTTACGCTTAAGAGGATTTTTACAAGACTACCTCATATGAAGTTCTATTCGGTGAATTAGTTATACACTCAACTGATTCGACGTTCATATTTTCACCTTGTGTTGAGCGCGACACGCAAGAAGAGGAGTTTCTGACAGAGTCTCCTGTCAACATACTCAAGTCTGGTAACTACGTCAAATTACCAACATTGTATGGATTCGCAAACATGGAAGGCTTACTACGAATAGGTACAACAATTTGCACACTGGAAAGAAATAATGAATAATAATTTTGCGGACTTCTTACTCCCCGATCTACAATTTGAAAATGAGGAAAAAAGGAATGCAGTTGCGAATAAAGTTAGAAAGTTCTATTTTGGAGAAGATCTCATAGTTAATTAAAATAAGGTTTTAAATTATATCGATTTGTTTTCTGATTTCATGTTTTCCTATAGCGCATTGAGGACCGTCTGAAGGGCACTGTAGCCAGCAAAATTACTGGGCTGATGAGTCTTAACATCTGATGATTCAAAGTGAGGAGCGTCGGTGTAATACACCCCTGCTCGGAGTTGGGCTTTATAGCAAAGTTCCGGGTAGCACTGCATTGGCTATGGGCTGGCGTTACTCTTACCATCAGGAGTGCGTCCAGCTCGTCTCCCCTCTTCATATTATAAAAAAAAAAATACTCTTGTATACTGTTTGTTTTAATAATATATAGTACATTTTTGCTACTTTCGTATATGGAGAAATCTAAAGTAGTCGGTAGCGTGAAGAAAAGAAGGTTATAGATACAGCGTGCTGAAATGAAATTACTACGTAAGAAGATGGTGGCTGCTTTCAATGACCATGACCCTCAGATTTCGCTGAGAGTTCCGATTGGCTTGGGGTTATTACCTACATATTTATTTCATTGGAAAAACAGCACTGATTCACATTTTTAGTTAGTTGCTTTTGAAATACCTAAACATATATCTTTTCAATTAATTTTTAAACGTTCATAGAATTATTCTTGTATTCATACCAATATACGCGATACAAATTCTGCGATTGCAAATTGCGAAAAAATGTGATTGCACGATATGAATTATATAATGTATTGCGATTTGACAGCTTATCAAAGTAAACATTTATTTCATAATAAACATAACATGTCTATAACAAAGCTCTGGATTTTTGAAACTTAAAATATACTAAATATACATAAATAATAATGATTATTTGCATTTTTTATACCATGAAGTGGTGAGACGAGCTAGATGCTCTCCTGATGTAAAGAGAAACGCCAGCACAAAACCAATGCAGTGCTACCCGGAAGTTTGCTCTTAAGCCAAACTCCGGACAGGGGTGCACTTCACTGACGCTCCCCAATTCATAACTCTATTTTACGTATAGTTAAGCAACAAGTGGTTAACCGTGAACTTGATTATACATACCAGCAGTAGTTACCTAATTTGCTTTGTTAAAAATAAATGACAAACCCGATTAAAATAAAATAGACCAATTAAATTTGCACTTAAATGTTCACACAGTCTCTTATTCATGTTCTTTATTTATTTCAAAAGTGCAAGATAGGGAAAAAGAATTCTTATCAGCTAATAACGAACATTACGAACTGTAGATGTGTTGCCAATATTTGAGAATTTCCTTGAATTTGCACTACAAACAAAATCTCCAAAATTTTATGATACTGTTATTTTTGAATATCGAGAATAAACAATATATTATTAAATGTGTAGTAGTAGTAGTGTGTGTAACAATCTGTAGGCAGAGGGTCCTCAAGTTCTTCGGACACACGGTCAGGCGAGACCCAGACAGTCTAGAAAGGCTGATAATCACTGGCTGTGCTAAAGGAAAGAGAGCAAGAGGCCGTTCCCCTACAAGATGGACTCATGCAACACAGGACGCTACGGGAGCTTCGTTGCAAACATCCATCCAGATGGCTCAAGACCGAAGTGACTGGAAGAAAATGGTGGCCAGGGTGACGCACCATAGTCACGTCCCTCAGTCATGAGGTCACGACGAAGAAGAATATTAAATGTGACTTATTGACAAGGATAACAAATGTATATGTTGCATTGAAACATTAACAAAGCAAATAACAAACGACATACTTTTAGCTATTTATAATAATACAACAAATTATCACAGTGGTGATCAAACAAAGCCATCCAAGCGATATATATGTCGGCGCGCGTCGAAATGTCATTGTCAAGAGTGACAGATTGTCAACGTCACTCTGACGGAGCGTCGAGGCTATGGTAGCGGGGCGGCTAACTCGGATGACACACTTTTCTGAGAGCGGTGGCCAGCGCACCATGTATTCGACGAATCGTTATCCATCGTCTTAATCCTTATGTATTTTAAAGAAATAAGTGTTAAACAAAGTATCTGTAATTATCATTTACGCGATTGTAGAATTTTTTTAATGTTATAGAAGTAAAATCGATTAAGTTGCAAAGATAATACGTTTAATTTGAATTACCCTAATTGGCCTGCCCACAACATACCCACGTTGCAAGATGGATTCTGATGAAGGCTGTCCTGAGCTTTCATATAATAAAAAAATCAATAAATAAATAGTGTAATCATAAATAGTGTAACAATAGGTAGGTACTATTTTGAAAAAAAAAAAACTTTCCCGCATCTTAGATAAGTAAATAGGAAAGTTCAGAAAAAGGCGACTACTGATAACCAGTGTTCCGGGTGCAAGCCCGGAGCGTCACTGAGTAGTCGCCTATGGTCCAGTAAAGTGTTAAATTATTTTCTTTTTAAATTTTTAATTTAAAAGCTTATGTATTTTTTATTGTACGGTATATTATGTAATAGTGGAGTAATTCTGTTTATTTTGTAGGTCTTTTTTTTTGGGCAATAAATGATTTTTTTTTATTTATTTATTATTTTTATATAATACGCCACTCAATGGAGATGTAATTGAAGCATTTACAGCAGAATTGGAGCTAAACCCAATCGTCGTGTCTTGAGTCTAAAGTACTCCCATAGCGATGTAGTCTTCGACTATCTCATTAAGTCGCCGTTTGAATTCCTCATTGGGTTCACACTCGAAGTTCTTGATGTCAGCATCATGGTCCATCGTAGGAGCTTTATCCGTCGCCACAGTGATTATGTGTAGTAGCACAATGCTCACAATAAGACCGTAGGGGAGAACCTGGAAATAATTATATAATCTTCATCTATAGTCTATATTTTAACTAAATTTGATAAATATCGGTCCAGTGATTTAGACATATAGAAAACAGACAAACAAAGAGACTGATTAAACTACATTCATAATATAATTACGGATAAGAACAATCTTATCATACGCAAACAATGTCTTTCAATGCACATGGATGGAATCTAAGAAATATATAATAATTAACCACCATTTATTAAAAAGACTAACTTTATTTTAAATTTAATGTTAAAGGAGCCAGTATTCCAATACACAGGGAAACATTTGTAAAAAATCTATTTAATAGTTTTTGCGTAAAGTAAGGCATTCCTATAAACCCGCACTTTTTTGCTTTATGCAGCTGTATAATTAAACTTAGTCATACCTCTCTCAATTCCTCGTCAAAGTGCTTGCGAGAGTAAGCCACGTCAGGATCCAAGTGGAACCTTCGCAGAGCTGCGCTCAGCTCGGAGTAGTATTGGTCCAAAGTCCTCTGGTAATATTGGGCCCGATATTTTTGGTCGGATCCAGTAAATATAAAATACAGTATGTCTACTATCGGGTTGCATCGATACAGGGTCTGGTAGTCCACTGGTATTATTGAATATGATCCATCCTGAAAGGAAAAGTTAAGATTACTAAGGTGTTTTTTTCTTAAATATAAATTGCATTTCAAAGTAGCAATGTTGGGACAAAATTTATATCCGCATTTTTAAGTACGCTATAAGTTTTTAAATACAGATATTCTTTAAACATAATATTACTATTTTCCTCACCTCATTCAACTTATGCATCAAATTGCTGGGCCGGTAGTCACCGTGGGCTAAAACAACGCACTGTTTGGGTTTTAACATAAATTTCATCTCCTCCGTCGAAGCTTTCTGCTTCATGAACTGTTCAAGACGATTCCTATTCTCTTCTTTCACATTCGCTAGTGTTTTGCCAATCATTTCTATGGTGCTGAATTGCAAGGGGTCTCCATTCCCTTCCGTTAAAATCTCTTCAAATTCTTCTGGTAGCTCTTTAGAATATGCCATCGACACAGCGTGCAGCCTCGCCAGTTGCATCATGGCTTCCTTACCATAGTTCCAGTCGATCGTCTTGAATCTGTCGAACATCTGGTATCCTTTTTTCGTGAGATCTTCCAGCGCTATCGCTTCTTTCAAGTATTCGAAGCTAAGACCATAAAATTCTGGGGTCACGTACCTATATTGATGAGGCACGTCGTGTTTGTTCTCCAATTTCTTAAACGTCGTTATAAGGTCTGTGTAGAAGAATTTTTCGATGTGGAAAATACAAAATGGCACAAGACCCCGAATCTTTTCGCCCATAGTTGCAACTTTGGCGAAAATATTAATATCATCTTTGTCGTTGGAAGAGATTGTTGCAAAGAAAACTACACTTGAGTAATTGGCTCCCTCAGTTGACGTTCTTTTAATGGCTATTTTATAATTTTTCAATTCTCTCTCATTAGCTATTCTATCGAGAAGAGAGTGTAGCGTGCGTTCATGTGGCTCCATTTTTAAAGTCTGATAATTATCACGGAAATGGATTACTATATATACGAGTACATCATGATAACGATTATTTGATAAGTATTACTGTTTGATACATAATTTGAATAAAAGATTATTTTTATTTGTTTCTATACGGAGATAGGTGTTAATAATCATTTATTTTTGCGACAAGCAATAAACATATTCAAATCACCAAGAGATATTTAAACCTGCTTTGGATTTGCCATATGAAAAAATAGTAGAATCAATATAATATAAATTATAATAATTAATGTAAAACTAATTATATTATAATTTCAAACTATAAAGTTCCTTTGCATCGCTGTTTACAAAAAAATAGAGATTCGCCATTTTTTTTCAAAGTGAACGTCAATCATATATATTTATTCAACTGGGCTACATATAGAATCACTTGAATTATACTTTATTCATATTTTTCAATTTTCCGTTTTGGAAGACTGTTCCTACAGTTAAGAATAGGTAAGAAGCTCTGATATTTGAACTTTTTTTATTCTTTATTAATCAAAAAAGGTACAATTATAAATTTACATATAAACCTCGAATCTTTTAAGTTTGAGGGCGAGATGCAAATAAAAAGGTATATGTTATAATGATAATTGTGATAACGTTACATCAAAAAACTCACCATCCTGCGAGCTTTAAGCGACAATATTCTTTTTTTATGCTATAAAACATTTATTCCGATAGACACATTAGATATCCTCTATATTTTAACAAACTTACAAATTGACAAGTTAGTTTTGATTGATAAAATTTGGGTATTTTGCAAAACCGACTATTTATAAATGTCTCAAGGGTCTGACTGGTTATCAGACCAATATATTATAAATATTTGTAAGTAATTATTTAGTTGGATATTCGAATCATAGATGGCGCTGATTGTCTAATACTCACGTAATTTAAATGCTTGGTTTGTTTCTTTTTAATACTAAGTTATTGTCAATTAATGCCTTCTCGTTTCATTATAAAATACTTTCCCTTTGTACGATAAAAAAAAATAAATACAACAATTATAATAAAAGTTACAAACATTTTTGTTTTATAGACATTATAATACATTTTATCTTATTTTTGTAAATATTTTAATCAAAGGTTACTTAGATAAAACCAATATCTTAAAAGATATAATAAGCATGACAATACAATAATATTACCGGTATTAAAATTTTAAAGTACACATTTCTTATAGATAACCTACAAAAATAACTTATTATAGAATTTAGAAGCACCTTACATCATTGCATCTACCAGCTGTTACAATTCATTTAAAATGATATACTTACGAGTTAATTAATTATTTATTAATATTAAATTAAAAATTTTAAGAACCCCCGACAGACAGACAGACATGTCAAACTTATAATAGTTGCTGTTTTATGTGATGTACAAGTCATAACCTTTCATTTGATACCCCACTTGAGCATATTTGCAGACATTAGGTTTTTCTTCTCTAACCCCCCATAACTTAAAAACGGCTCAATCCATTTTCATCAAACATATCTAAAAACACTCGCCCGTAAAACACCTGTCATAAAAAAAAACTAAATTGAAATCGGTCGATTCGTTCGGGAGCTATGATGCCACAGACAGAGAGATAGACACGTCAAACTTATAACATCCCTCTTTTTGCGTCTGGGCTTAAAAATAATTACCTACTAAATGCGAAAAGTTATTTTTACGCCATTTTATTAAAGGTTTATTTATTTTACACGAAACCTTTTATAGAAGTCAAATATATCTTTCAAACAGGCTACATCTATTCAGTAATACTTTCGAATCGCCATGGTAAGAAGTATCACCTTTCAAACAAAAAAAGAATCAACAAAATCGGTCCATAGACGACGAAGTTATATGGGTCTGCCCAAACCAACATAAAAAAGTAAATACGGACGAATGGCGAAAAATCCTCCTTTTTTGAAGTCGGTTAAATACAAAAAGGATTTCCGAAAGCAGTTTCTCCCGAGAAAAACTGGCAAGAAAGCCTAATAGGTGATTTTTTTAGAGTGAAAAGAGCTTTTAACCCTAGATTCAGACCCTTAGCGCTCTTAGTTATTTCGTTAAAAAACAGTATATTTACCCTGGAAATGTCAAAAGAAATTTAAGTGTAGGTCGCGTCATTTATGTTTAGCGCTGGACGAGAATAGCTGCGCATCGGTAGAATCGCGCTTGTAATTGACGTATTGGTGCGAGAAAGACAACATGACTGGGACAACCAATCAACGCTGGCGCACCCGACGATCACGCGCCCCGCGCGCCGCGCCGTTACCTCGATACCTTATTTTTGTCTTCTGTGCAGGTTTCGTTCAGCGCTAAAAATGCGTAACGCGACCTATAATTTTAATTTGACAAAAACAAAACATTTCAATTTCAAAAACATAAAAAAATAACTGAATAACGTCGAAACTAGAAAATCTCTTTGGCAATTATTTTTACTAAACTTAGTTGCAATTTAAAACCGCTATTTCACGTATTTTTTTTTTCTCATCCCAGTGACTAATGTTGAAAATATTCCGTAGTCTTATTTGTGCGAGCTAAACGCGTAATGATTCTCATAAAACAAAGTTTAAAAAATGTAGCAAGATCTATATCAGTTATATTAGATAAGTAATTTATTAGGTATAAAAGGCTTCGATAAAATTGACCAGTCGGCAGTTCGCTCGCAAGTCGCAGTATAATATATACTACAGCGCGCATTGTATTGAGACCGCGATAGCTACGAAGACGTGTAGACGATGCGTGTAGTTATATTATTTAGTGCGCTCTTTGTGTGCGCGGAGCTCGGCCACGGGCTCGAGTCGCGCGTTGTAGATACTGAAGAAGGGCCCGTTAAGGGCTACAAGGACCCTGAGGGCGGCTTGTATGCGTTCTACAGCATACCGTATGCTAAAGCACCCACTGGCAGACAAAGGTTCAAGGTAAGTTATGTTAATTTAGAAAAAAGTTGCTATCTTGTGTCAGGTTTAATGTAAATACATATTTTGTTTAAAATCAAATGTTCCCTTAAGCAGCAACGGAGTGTTGTTTTATAATACCTACTATTAGAAATTGAGTTTGTAGGATACAAACAAGTTGAATAAACTAATTATATTTTTCCTTAATGTAGTTCTATCCTTTAAAATTTGATAAGAGTAGCAAAATTTATTAATTTATGCTAACCATTATTTTTTCGAATCAAATGCTATTTGTGGCCTGAAATCACTGGACTATTTTTTTTCTTCATCATCATAAAACAATGAATAAACTTATTTTTCAGGCGCCGTTGCCTGCAACACGACGAAATGGTGTCTTCGAAGCTATAGATAAAGGGATAATATGCCCTCAAAAACTTTCTTTTATATCAGTGCTTAAATCTGCTAATTTTTTACCAACAGAAGACTGCTTAATTGCTAACGTTTTCGTGCCAGAGACAGATAAGAAAAATATTCCAGTCATCGTTTCCGTCCACGGCGGTGGTTATATATTAGGATATGGAAATTTTGCCACATACAAGCAATTAGTGAAGAGTAAAGAAGTAATCGTTGTGACATTTAATTACCGTCTCGGACCTCATGGCTTCTTATGCTTGGGAACGGAAGATGTTCCCGGAAACGCTGGTATGAAAGATCAGGTGACATTATTGCGCTGGGTCCAAAGGAATATAAAGAATTTCGGAGGAAACCCTGATGACGTTACTTTAGCCGGCCAGAGTGCTGGCTCATCATCAGCAGATCTACTTATGTTATCTAAAACAACAGAAGGACTGTTCAATAAAGTTATTCCCGAGAGCGGTTCTGCTACAGCTGCTTGGAGCGTACAAACAGATCCGGTCGCTGTCGCTAAGAGATACGCAAGGTCACTCAATTTTACTGATGTAGACGATTTTTACTCTTTAGAGAACTTCTTTAAGACCATCTCGTATGAAATTCTATTTGAAGGCTTAATTATGGACTCAACGGATTCAACGTTCTTTTTTTCTCCTTGTGTTGAGCGCGACACGCAAGAAGAGGAGTTTCTGACAGAGTCTCCTGTCAACATACTCAAGTCTGGTGACTACGTCAAATTACCAACATTGTACGGATTCGCAAACATGGAAGGTTTGCTACGATTACAAGAATTCGAACAGTGGAAGGATAGAATGAATAATAATTTTGCGGACTTCTTACCTCCCGATCTACAATTTGAAAATGAGGAAGAAAGAAATGCAGTTGCGAATAAAATTAGAAAGTTCTATTTTGGAGACGATCTCATGGTAAATGATAATAAGATTTTGAGTTACATCGATTACTTTACTGATATAATTTTCGCATATAGTTCATTAAGGTCAGTGAATCTCCGCACGTCTAATGGAGATGTTAACAACGTGTATCTGTACGAGTTTAGTTTCGTAGCAGACGGTACACCGCCCATCCCTCACACAGACAAGCGCGGAGCTACTCATTGCGCCCAAACCTTCATTATTGCCGATGGCCATTTTCCTAATTTTAATGAAAGTAGTGTGCCTGAGGACGTAAAAGAAATGAAACATTTTCTGAGAGAGCTGTGGTCCAACTTTGTTAAGACAGGGTTAGTAATATATACAATTATGAAAATAGTTATTTTCCTCTATAAAAGGACGATAAAATAATATGTAAATTTTAAACTGTTACAGAAAGCCCATTCCTGATGGTTCCCACTTACCAGCATGGCCGCCGGCGAGCAAGGGCTGGTCTCCGCACATGACAATTGACAAAACATTGACGCTCGGAGACTCTTTGTTGAAGGAAAGAGTTCAGTTTTGGGACGAAATATATAACAAGCACTATCGCCATCCCTCTCCCCCGCCTACTCCACCCACTAAACGTGATGAATTATAATTATAAGTAACATGTTTCTGTATTAATTAATATAAACAAGTACTCTGTACCTCCAGTCATCTGTTTACTGATAGTTTTATTAAAATATATATATCATTTTTGTATACACAATCGTTTATTAATATACATAATATACATATCGACGGAAGACGTGATAGAAACAACGCAGAAATCTTTTAAATGAGCTCTAATAAGCTGATAGTGCATATAATGTTTTTTTTAATTTGTTTTCGAACATTCACCAAAGCAAATTTAATCTAAGATTAAGTCTAACTTTAAATAGAAAACAGCAATTATTATATAAATGTTTCTAATAGTTCTAGTGGGCTACTTTTAAACCATCCAAATGCATCTATTGAAGTGATGTCTCATAATGTATTTTGACATTTCTTTGATTGAATTGACCTAGTGTACGAGTATAGGCCATGAGTTGGGGACATTGCTAGAAGAGCGAGACACAGCAGTTGATCAATCTCTTCCTGTATCATCAACAACAATTTAGTGTTTTCTATTAGTAATTCAATCTCCAAATTTCCTTGGCTGTATTTTTATTTTATGAATATAATTAAGTAGTACACTATTTTCCACGAGATATTCAATACAATCATTACAAATTATTACGTTTCTCATATAATAAGGTTAGACCTATTTGAAACAAGAGAAGAATCTTGGGGCTTATTATGTATATCGTGAAAACTTCCCTTAAGTGTTCGTGACCTATATCCACTACAGACGGACAAATACAGGACTTTTGTTCCAAAATTAGGTCATTTCCTTGAGACCTATGGATACCCCTATAGATAGATATATAAGGATTAATTATCTAAACGAAGGGCCTTATTATATTTCGAGGTATAAGAGATAGTTTTCAAAACTGATTTGAATAGACCGACACCAAATTATTACGAATTACAAATGAGTCAGATTCAAATGGACAGACGACCTTGCCAAGGTATATATTATGTAGGTTTATATTATGTAGTAGACATTCCATACGAAATTTAGATATGAAGTTTTTGGTGTTTATCAGCTATGATATTATTAAAGTAGATAAAATACATGATTTACAGATATTTTTTAACAATTCAAGACGATTGATAAAAAAGGCCTTTAGCTCAAGACTTACTATGTTCAGATTTTTATAACAATATGCCCCGTCCTTTACGAGCCTAGTCAATTTAAACAAACAATCAAACAGTTCTTCTGCAAGTCACTGCATGGAACTGATATAGATACTATTTATAGGTCGCGTGACGAATGTTTAGTGCTGGACGAGAATAGCTGGGCATCGTTAGAACAGCGCTCGTGATTGACGTATTGGTGCGAGAAAGACAACACGACTGGGGAACCAATCAACGGTCACGCACCCGCGAGCGTTATTTTTGACTTCTGCGTAGGTTTCGTTCAGCGCTAAAGATTCGTAACGCTACTTGAAATTAACGTTACCGTGTTGCAATTATGCTTAGTATGTTTTTTTCTGTTGTGATGGTCGTAGCATAATATATGATACCTACAGGTCAATGTACGCCAGCCGACCTTGAATTGAGTACGAGTAAGACCTAAATCACTTAATAAATTATATAGTACAAATTGTTACAAGTCATCTTTGCCGTACGATATTTATGAAATATGGTCGAGTTTACGTTACGTTTGTAATTTTTTATCAGAACTAGCTAAATCAAGATTATATAAGAACCAAGATTTTTTATCTTGTATAAACTGGTCAAGGGTGAGACGGATTCGAACAAGAAGGGTTCTGCACATATACATAACAACGGCACGGAATTTTGTCGTTGTTAAACCTAATGCTAAATTCGAAATTAATGTTTGTAATAAGGTGGCATGAGTAAACTTAATTTTTCGTTCGATACCTTGACAAAAAAAATCATAAACATCAATTGCGTGGTTTTAAATATTTAAACATACAGACTGAAGAAAGAGACTGTTTTATATTCAGTTATGACAAATTACTTTAGTTTCTAAATGAGTCTTCAAGTTATTGTATCGTAAATTACCTCATTTGCTTACTTAAACTTCATGCTATTAATTATTGTATTCATTAACTAGCCGTTGCTCGTGACTTCGTCCCTGTCGATTTCTTTTTCCATTATTTCTTTGCTTCTATTAGTCGCAGCGTGATGTTATGTAGCTTTAAGCCTTCCTCGATAAATTGTCTATTCAATTCAAAAAGAATTTTTCAATTCGAACCAGTAGTTCCTGAGATTAGCGCGTTCAAAGAAACAAACAAACTCTTCAACTTTATATATTAGTAATAGATATAGATTATTGAATAAATGTAAATTAATTAATGATTATATTTATTTACATTCAAATTGATCCAACAATCCAACTGATATTGACGCTATCTAATTATAATTAAGATTTAATAAAAGCGTTTTCAGCAGACTTCAGTCAGTCCATCGTCCTATCTAAATCTAAAGCACGCCCATAGCGATGTAGTCTTCGACAATCTCATTAACTCTCCATTTGTACACCTCACTGGGTTCACATTCGAAGCTCTTGATAGTATCATTGTCCAACATCTCGTCCGTCTCGACAGTAATCAAGTTTAGAATCAGAAGACCAACGAGGAGGCCGTAAGGGAGAACCTAGAAATAATAATAATATTAATATAATAATATTTTCAGGACATTTATACACAGCGCCATCTAGTCCCACGGTAAGCAAAAGCTTGTGTTATGGCACGATAACGGAATAATTTATATATATATATATACATACTTTTCTTTTGTAAATACATACATACATACAATACATAAAATAAAATCCTTTTTCTATGAACTGTAACCAGAAGACAAAATAAACTATGAAAAAAATACATATAAAAGATTAATACCTACGTCAATCTAAGAGATGAAAAATGTTAAGTGTTATCTAAATTTGTTATGTTGAAAATGTTTAATTTACTTCACTTACGTTGTCTTTTACATTGCCACCCGCGGTTTCATCTGCTTAATTTATGTTTTCTGGCAACACAGGGATATAAATTGCCAAAACCATTAAGTAGTTCTTGTGTTAAGAAAAAACCTCAACCAATACGTAAGACGTATAAGTTTATGAAACTTTAACATATTACATAACAAGAGAAAAAAGCTTTCTGCTGAGGTAGTATCTTTGTTTATTGAAATATAGCAATACCTCTCTCAATTCCTCTTCAAAGTGGTTGTGAGAGTAAATTACGTCAGGATTCAAGTGAAACCTTCGCAGAGCTGCACTCAGCTCGAAGTAGTATTGGTCCAAAGTCCTCTGGTAATATTGAGCCCGAAATTTTTGATCGGACCCTGTAAATATGAAATAGAGTATATCTACTATCGGATTGCAGCGATACATGGTCTGGTAGTCCACTGGTACAATTGAATATGATCCATCCTGAAAGAAAAGTTTAAGGTTACCGGTTTCAACCCCAGGAAGACATGAAAGGTAGGAAAATATATTATAGTATAAATGTTAATAAAGTCTTTAAATAAGCGTAATATTACTATTTTTATTTTTCACCTCATTTAATTTATGCATCAAATTGCTGGGTCGATAGTCACCATGAGCTAAAACAACGCACTTTTTAGGTTGTATCATAGCTTTCAACTCATCTGTTGTAGCTGTTTGTTTGAAAAACTTTTCTACACGACTCCTATATTCTTCCTTCACTGATGTTAGAATGATACCGATCACTTCCATTGTACAGAATTTTATAAAGTCCCCATTCGCTACTGACGCTATGTCTTTTGTCTTAACTTCAAACTCGTCCGGCTGCTCTATAGAATATGCCATCGACAAAGCGTGCAGCCTCGCCAGTTGCGTCATGGCTTCTTTAGCGTAGTTCCAATCATAAGTCTTGAATCTGTCGAACATCTGGTATCCTTTCTTCGTGAGATCTTCCAGAGCAAATGCTTCTTTCAAGTATTCGAAGCTAAGGCCATAGAATTCTGGAGTCACAAACTTATATCGATGAGGCACTTTGTATTTTCTCTCCAACTTCTTGAATGATTCAACGAGGTCCGTGTAGAAGAATTTTTCGGAGTCGTAAATACGATACGGTGCCATATCCCGCATTTTCTCGCCCATAGTTGCAACTTTAGCGAAAATCTTAATATCATCTCTGTTGTCAGAAGAGATGGTTGCGAAAAAAACTATGCTTGAGATGTTGGCTCCGTCAGTCGATGTTCTTTTAATTGCTATTTTATAATTTTTTAACTCTCTCTCATTAGCTATTCTTTCGAGAAGATTGTGCAGCGTTTGTTCCTGTGGCTCCATTTTTGAAGTCTGTAAATTATTACGCGAAATAATAATTATATACTTCTTGATAACGGCTTTTTGATAAGTTATCTGTACTAATATACAAATAGGAAAGATTTGATTGTTTGTTTGAATTGAATAGAGCTAGTGCTAAGGGATGAATATATACTATTTTCTATTAGGAAAGAAAAGCGTGCATATTCAGTGCTTGAATGGAACGTATGTATCCTGAAAGTCCACGTGGTCTTTAAAGGTAAAGGTTTCTTGACGGTTCTTCTGTGGGATGGTTGCAGCTTGCTGAACTAAATTGAAGAACCATTCAGCGTCCGAGATAAGGAGCGTTCACAGGAGTGAAGGGGAAGAAATTTAAGTACCACTTTAGTTCACAGACGTGATTCAAGTAGGGTGTAATAGCTTGAATACCAAAATGTTGGAAATATACATAATTCAGGAAAAAAAATCAGGAATAGTTCATTCTAAAAAATCGGCTTTCAGGTGCGATGCACAATCAATTTTTTCCAAACTTCGGATACCTTTACGCGTTTCCGTAATGGAGACCTCTCACGGACGAACATACAGACCGACAACGTGTAAAATAATAGAAAAAAAATACTATGATGTTTCCTTACTATAACAAAAATGAAATATTGGAGAAAATAGTTTTTATTGACGTTTTTGTTGCATAGGTACCCGTACGAAGCCAGGGCAAGCTTCTATTTAAGATATAAAGCAGATAAAGCAAATATCGAAACGGATATAATACACAAACATGACAAAACTTGTAGCATTGTCATGCTTGTAGGTGTAGAGTTGACAATTACACATAACTCAATGACAACGCGCCGAAGGAACTAGTAGGTAATAAGATAAATTTTGATAAAAGAATACAATGTAAAACAGCGTTATTCTTTTAATCATTATTTATTTTACACGATATATCGCCTTTTTTAATATCATGTTGACTTTATATGATATACTCTCACAGAGAAACAATGAATATTATGGATTTTCTATGAATCACGACATACCCCAACTTGTAAAAGAAAAAATCTATCATTGAATACTATGAA
Source organism: Eurema hecabe (assembly GCA_026213755.1). Classification (NCBI taxonomy): domain Eukaryota; kingdom Metazoa; phylum Arthropoda; class Insecta; order Lepidoptera; family Pieridae; genus Terias; species Terias hecabe. The sequence goes on from JADANM010005443.1 coordinate 8,651,163, forward strand.
ATCTGTAACTGGAAATTAATGTATTACAATTCTGCTAAACATTAAGATAGCTTGATTAAAATTTGACTTTTTAAAAGGATAGGCGTTGCGATTTAAATCTCATTGATTAATGTTATATTAACATATATTATATAGCTATTAGTTTTTATTGCTACAGATTCATTATGAAAAGGAGATATTATGATATATTTCCAAAAATAAATCATGATCAGTTGCCTTAGGTTAGGCACATTTAAAAGACAGATAAAATTCTTCAGTAGGTATCCAGTACTATCGCAGTATATATAGTACAGCGCGCAGTGTCATTAGGGCCGCGATCGCTGGTCGTGTAGACATGCGTGTAGTTATATTAATTAGTGCGCTATTTGTGTGCGCGGCGCTCGGCCACGGGCTCGAGTCGCGCGTTGTAGACACAGAAGAAGGGCCCGTTAAGGGATACAAGGACCCTGAGGGCGGCTTGTATGCTTTCTACGGCATACCGTATGCTAAAGCACCCACTGGCAGACAGAGATTCAAGGTGAATAATCTTTTTTATAATAAAAAATAGTTTTACATTGTGTGCAGCCTATGTGGCAACATTTACAGAAATGTTATCTTTTAGGCCCCGTTGCCGGCAGTGCGACGCAGTGGTGTCTTTGAAGCTATAGATAAGGGAATAGTATGTCCTCAGAAACTCTCTTTTCTTACAGCGTACAAACCTGGTGATTTTATTGCCACAGAAGATTGCTTAATTGTAAACGTATATGTACCAGAAACAGATGAAACGAACATTCCAGTAATCGTTAACGTCCACGGCGGCGGTTATATAACAGGATATGGAAATTTTGTGACATACAAGCAATTAGTGAGGAGTAAAGACGTAATCGTTGTTTCATTTAACTACCGTCTCGGACCTCATGGCTTCTTATGCTTGGGAACTGATGACGTCCCTGGAAACGCTGGTATGAAAGATCAGGTGACATTATTGCGTTGGGTCCAACGGAATATAAAGAATTTCGGAGGAAACCCAAACGACGTTACTTTAGCCGGCCAGAGCGCCGGCTCATCATCAGCAGATCTACTTATGTTATCTAAAACAACAAAAGGACTGTTCACTAAAGTTATTCCCGAGAGCGGTTCTGCTACAGCTGCTTGGAGCGTACAAACAGATCCGATCGCTGTCGCTAAAAAGTACGCAAGGGCACTCAATTTTACTAACATTGACGACTTTTACGCTTTAGAAGATTTTTACAAGACCACCTCATATGAAGTTCTTTTCGGAGAATTAGTTATACACTCAACTGATTCGACGTTCATATTTTCACCTTGTGTAGAGCGCGACACGCAAGAAGAGGAGTTTCTGACAGAGTCTCCTGTCAACATACTCAAGTCTGGTGACTACGTCAAATTACCAACATTGTATGGATTCGCAAACATGGAAGGTTTGCTACGAATACAAGAATTCGAACAATGGAAAGATAGAATGAATAATAATTTTGCGGACTTCTTACCTCCAGATCTACAATTTGAAAATGACAAAGAAGGGGATGCAGTTGCGAATAAAATTAGAAAGTTTTATTTTGGAGACGATCTCATTGTTGATGATAGTAAGATTTTGAATTATATCGATTTATTTTCTGATTTTATGTTTGCATATAGTGCGTTGAGGTCAGTGAAGCTCCGCACGTCTAATGGAGATGTTAACAACGTGTATCTGTACGAGTTTAGTTACGTAGCAGACGGTACACCGCCCATCCCTCACACGGACAAGCGCGGAGCTGCACATGGTGCGCAAGCCTTCATAATCGCTGACGGCTATTATCCTAATTACAATGAAATTTATCTATCTGAAGAAGTAAAAGAAATGAAAAACCTTTTGAGAGAACTGTGGTTTAACTTCGTTCAAACAGGGTACGTACTTTTTACTTATACAAAAAACGTATCGCTAAAAAGCACAACTTAAATAACCATTGTTTACACTCTGTTACAGTAAGCCTGTACCTGAAGGTTCCAACTTACCAGCATGGCCGCCGGCGAGCAAGGGCTGGTCTCCGCACATGACAATTGACAAAACGTTGACACTCGGAGATTTTTTGATGAAGGAAAGAGTTCAGTTTTGGGACGAAATATATGACAAGCACTATCGCCATCCCTCTCCCCCGCCTACTCCATCCACTAAACGTTTTGAACTATAACTACAATTAATATAAGTATACATTTTTATAAATATAAATAGTAACAGATAGGCAAAGAACATCAAACAATCAGCTTACTTGTAATTGTCTTCATATCCACCTCTCTTTCCTTTATTTATAAATGTTATATGTATTATGATGTCATTACCACATAAGACATGCCATAGAAATAGTGTATATTTTTTGAAGGAACTCTCATTAATTGAATTGTTTTAAATTTTATTTGTTAGACTATCTCCTGATGGATCCTTACGAAAAGGGCTCAGTATTGAAACGTCATGAATGATGAATATTATAAGTTAAGCACTCTTCTTGAAGTCGTAATAATCTAATGTAATTCTAAATATTAAATATATTTATGTGCATGTGGTGGTCGCTTCTAAATATGGCCACATTTCTCTCGATTGTTCAGCTTGATTATATTTTAATTTGGTATTTGTTAAATTAATGTACGCCATGTTGGCGTCCCTTAAACAAATAAATATATCGGAACTACGTGAGAGAACTGATTGCACAAGCTAGTTAGTGGTGAGCTGCAAAAAGTCTTTAAATTTTGACTCAATAAAAAGTTAATTATGATAGAAACGATACTTTTGCATTTCAATTTTATTGTAACTATAAAAATCTAAAAAATAAGATTTTAATCAGTAGAAAACTAAAGAAAAATTTATAGCTCAGGCTAAGGCTCCACAAAATATCTCTAAGTATAAGACAATATTCTTCAAAATTCATTTTCACACATTGAAATCATACAAAATTCGTAAAAAAAAATCCTGTTGTTCTTTTTTATTTATTTATGTTGTATTTATTGATTTATTCCTATTTATTTTTGTTATTATTAAAAAATAAAAAAAAATAAATGAAAAGCGCCCTTTGAAAAATAAAAGCAATAAAATGTCCTTCATCCAATATGTTTTATTGCAGGCGTTACGATTTATTATTTTCTTTAATCTTTAATTATAACTATGTGAACAAGGGTCCATTCAATAAAATCAAAAGCTAAAATATGGAATGCATGTTAATTGGTAGCTATTAGACTATACACAAAAAAATAATAAAAGCGCGATTAAGAAGCGTACAGCGCCATCTAGTTGGCTGCTAGTAACTATCACGGTTGATCACAATGATTTATAAATCAACAAACTGTACTTTTAATCTATATTTCTTATATGTCACTACAAATATAAATGCTAATGGCCAGTTTTGACGCAAAAAAACAAGACCAGAGCTAAATGAAATATTATAATTTATGGCTTTAAAAAATGTGTAAAGAAAAAAAGGCGGGATAAAATTTGTAAGATTTAAAGTGGTTTTCTAATCATCAGTTCTGATCAGATATATTGTACATAATTATAATTAGTGTTTGTTTAATATAATTTGTTTGAGTTTCACTTGTGGACCGGTCAATTATTTATAATAAAAGTTTTGTATTATAACGAAATTACTTTAAAATTCAATTTAGTATTAGTAGGTCTTTAATAAAACACACAATAAAACAAACAACTGTGGTTCCTAAAGGTTATTTTCTAGTTTCTTAACAAAGAAAAATAAAACGGAGTAGTCAAATCCAATTTTATTATTAAAAATATTTTTCTCATCAAAATGCATTTATATTGATAAATAATTTATATTTTACTCGTAAACATAATTAATTATATTTCCAGGAGGTAAAACTACTCCAGAGTCATTTTTGAGTCAAACACCACATTCAGTTATTGGGTTTGACACTGATCATTCGCGGGCTATACATAATACATATAAACATTTAATGACACTTAGACATATATACAGTAAAGCTGTAGCAAACCGTTTGTATTCGTTACTGAGTAAAGGGTTCGCCATCGAGTACCGAGTAACGAAACGTTACTCATGAATACTTTTCGTTACTCGCATGATTCGTATCATTGATATAGGTCGCGTCACGAATGTTTAGCGCTGGACGAGAATAGCTGAGCATCGGTAGAATCGCGCTCGTAATTGACGTATTGGTGCGAGAAAGACATCACAACTGGGACAACCAACCAACGCTCGCGCACCCCACGATCACGCCCCCGCGCGTCCGCGCCGTCCCCTCGATACCTTATTTTTGACTTCTGCGCAGGTTTCGTTCAGCGCTAAAGGTTCGTGACGTTATACTCGCAAATAGTAGTCCGTTTTAATTCTTCTTTCTTGATGCATTGGCAGTGCTGTGTTACCATAATTTTGCCAATGTCTTGTTCTATATAGATAAAATAAGCTTCAGGGTCGATGTTTGGTTAGGTTAGGTTAGGTCGCAATTAATGTGGTGGGCAGCGACCTCTCCTTGCCGGCCGTGGTAAATGCCATGGTCCGCGACGAGAGGTCGTGGCAGGCGGTTCTCTCCTTCTGCGAAACAGTCATGTTGCAGAAGGAGAGGGCGGAAAGGATCCGGGAGGGCGACCCGCTCTCGGATCCTATCCGTCGAAGGAGGCGAGGGCGGAGAAGGAGGGCGTACCAAAGCGACCTCCTCCTCCAGCCCTAGTGGGGGTCCCGGGCGGCGTAGACGGGGGTCGCGTCGCCCACGAAATGGGGCTCCTGCGCCTGTTGTGGTGTGTCTGGTGTTCCGGGCACACCACGACGTGGAGGGGGCGGGACAGATAGCTCTTCCTGTCTCGCCCCACTGGAGGAGGCGGCCGCATCGTTAAGCGGCCGCCGGCGCCTGGCGGGCCTGCGGAAGATTGCTTCGTGCGTCCTCGGCAGGTCCGCCCCCCGAAAGGGTGCGCGACGGAACACCGGGGGGTTTTAGTCGGTAGGGCCCTTCTGGCGAGTCCGACATAACCGCCTCCTTCTCCCCCGAGGAGGACGCGGTATCCGTAAGTGGATTTCCCCCC
>JADANM010005443.1:8661814-8673181 GCA_026213755.1 Eurema hecabe
TTTGATCGCCTGAACTTCCATTCTTAACTGTCAGATACAAAAATTTTTACATCTTTGTGATGTGAGAAAACATAATTTCTAATTAATATTTTGTACTTGTAAATATTCAATAGAGCAAAAAGTTACATAAATGATTAACTAATTTGAAATTAATCAAATGCTGTTACGTGTTCACTTTACTTACTTTTCAATTACTTCTCATGGAAAATCCTTTTCGTATGATGTCTATCTTTCTTTCGTTTTTTTCTTCATTGATCCCATTTTATATGGTCGTAATCCTATTATATTTAAGTAATTAAATTTAAGATTATTTACATATTTCAAAATGTTTTGTTGACAAAGTTTAGATATACGACATTCAATCATACGTTTCATTTAACGTCAAGTTTCGACAGTACGTATTATGTTTGAAATAAAAGTGTTTTTTTATGAAATAATGAGATAAAAATAACAATTAGTAAAAAAACAATAAAACTAACAATATTGTCTATAAGATGCAACTGGTATAGTTCAGTAAATTAAAACAATATAAAACCTTATGGTTATTTTGACAACTCTGCGTATAAAGAATTTCGTGTCGTAGAGGAATTCAATTTGTAATTGAAATTTGAAATTTGAAAACAAACTTTGTTTGACTGTATATTTTTAAAATGTAAGCGCTTAGTTAAAAACTATACAAAATCGCTTAAGATACGTTTCGGTATGTCCTTAAAATTTGACATATTTTTAAACTAATCGGATCCTTAAGCATTTGATGAATTTAAGATGCGTTTCAGTATTCGGCCGTCAATCAGTCAGTTTCTCCTTTTATATTTTAAGATTACACGCATGCCGTCTACACGTCTAGCGATCGCGGCCTGAATGATACTGGACCATGTAATGTTTATGTACTGCGAGCTTACTAGCTATTGATTAATCATCTAGTCTTTTTATATAAACACATACCATTTTTTTACAAACGTAATACAACAGATATTGAGTGTGAAGTACCAATAAAAATACAGTAGATATATTAATCATTCAGAAAAAAATAATTGCGACAGCCATTGCAACATCAATAATATTGTTTTAAGAAGCTTAATCTTAATAAAACCTTAATGTTTTGTCTATTTAATTGAAAGTTATTTTGGACGGTCTTGTGGGCCTTTTATTTTTGAACTGGATCACTGGGGAGACGGAAGAGATGTTGGATAATGAACTCAGCAAGGTGTACAAATGGCGGCTCAATGAGATTGTAGAAGACTACATAGCTGGTATAGACTCAAGACATGACGATATACTGAGCTCCAAGTCTACGATGGAAACGCTTCAATTTAATGTTACTTTTATAAAGTCATTCAATAAAACGTGTTGAACTCTGTTAAATAAAGATATGGGTAATTATGTGATTTATCTACTTTTACGATTTAATCTAGACCGAGTCGGTGCTCATAATAATATAGAAAATTATCTAAACAGGAAAATATAACATAAATTTTGTAATGTAAGCATGAGTTGCAATAATTTTGTTTTTTAATATTCAAATTAAACAATTATTATGAAGTAGATAAGCTAAATAATATTTATACAAGTATAAAAGATTTACTTACAAAAATTAGGACTGTTCATTAAGACGTTGATTCTGAAGATGAACCATAAAAATAGGGTTTCAATATTGTACATTTCTTCATCATACTTAGATTTTTTTACAATAGATAAGAGTAAAATATAAATCTTAATATAAATTAATTACGTGTCCCGTTCTTGGTCCGCGAAAGATTTCTTAACAACTGAACCGATTTTATATTATATTTGCACACCATGTGCAGTTTGATCCAACTTAAAAGCTATGATAGCTCACATACACCGGTTCACCGGTATTGCCCCGGGAACGGGAAGTACGCGGGTAAAACTCCATTATTTCTTTGCTCCTATTAGTCGCAGCGTGATGTTATGTAGCCTAAAGCCTTCCTCGAAAACTAGTCTTTTTAATAAAAAAATAATTTTTCAATTCGAACCAGGGGTTCCTGAGATTAGCGCGTTCTAACAAACAAACAAACTCTTCAGCTTTATAATGTTCATTTAATATTAAAATAAGTATAGATATAAAATGTATGTTACATATTTTTATTAGTAAATAGATATTAGACTGCTAGAAGATAGACAAGGCGAGACTTGAGAGACTGAGAATTATGTGTCATGCTGGTTTAAAACAATTACTTATAGTTATAGTTCATCACGTTTAGTGGGTGGTGTAGGCGGGGGAGAGGGATGGCGATAGTGCTTGTCATATATTTCATCCCAAAACTGAACTCTTTCTTTCAGCAAAGAGTCTCCAAGTGTCAAGGTTTTGTCAATTGTCATGTGCGGAGAGCAGCCCTCACTCGCCGGCGGCCATGCTGGTAAGTTGGAACCTTCAGGTATGGGCTTTCTGTAACAGAGTTTAAAAATTAGTTATTTAACATATTTCTTTAAAAAAACTTGTTTTTCGACGTTTGTATATAACACTTACCCTGTGTAAACAAAGTTCAGCCATAGCTCTCTCAGATTTTTTTTCATTTCTTTTATTTCTTGAGGTACATCACTTTCATTAAAATGAGGAAAATGTCCGTCGGTGATAATGAAAGCTTGAGCGCAATGAGTAGTTCCGCGCTTGTCCGTGTGAGGGATGGGCGGTGTACCCTCTGCTACGTAACTAAACTCGTACAGATACACGTTGTTAACATCTCCATTAGACGTGCGGAGCTTCACTGTCCGCAATGTACTATATGCAAACATTAAATCGGAAAATAAATCGATATAATTTAAAACCTTACTATCATCAACAATGAGATCGTCTCCAAAATAAAACTTTCTAATTTTATTCGCAACTGCATCCCTTTCTTCGTCAGTTTCAAATTGTAGATCAGGGGGTAGGAACTCAACAAAATTGTCATTCATTTTATGTTTCCATTCTTCAAATTTTTGTATTCGTATCAAACCTTCCATGTCTGCGAAACCGTACAATGTTGGTACTGGTTTAAATTGAATAAAATTTGAAATATAGCGTGTAATTAGAATGCTTGAATGGTTACTGAATATTAAGTATTCTAGTTTTATCCACGACGAAGTTACAGGGGTTCGAAAATGGCCTGAATTGCTTCAAGAAAAGGATGGTACGGCGATGCTGCTTTTTGCTCGACTTGGAGAATAATTATAATTGCTATTGTTAACTATTTGTACAATATAATGATTCAAAGGCGTTATTTTAATAATTGTAGTCTGGTTGTATAAATATATATTTGGCTATCAATTTGACTTTATTTCTTCTTGCTCCTGACAATTCAAAATATCCTTTTATTTGCTAAACTTAAAGTATTTCTATTCTGAAAGACCTCAATATAATACTTGAAGCTTTCTTAATAAGTAGCTTATCTAGTCTCTTCTTATAAATAAATCTAACTCATGCCTGTGGTTGATGCACTACTTGTTGGTCGTACAAGTCGTTCATCGCCCGCACGGTTATCTTAAATTAAAAACATTCAAAAATTTTACGTCAGGGCATAGTATTTCACTAGGCTCAGGATCAAAGGGGATACTTTCTCCGATTTCAGTTTTTGAAAGTCTTTTACGCCATGTGCAAGCCTCCCTCCCCATCAGATAGACTATACGTAGTATTAGTAAAATACACAAATGTTCGTCATATCGTTTATGATTGACGTTATGGATATAATTTTTTTTCTAATAACATAAATATTACTGCAAAAATCCACTTATCTATGAAATGTTATCCCTGTATTAGTATTATTACAGGTCGCAAATGATTTTCCATATTGGGAAATGATGCAAAACACCATTTCTAAGAGCTCTTGACGTAACGATGTCTCGCGAGCGACTTAACGTAAATTTTTTTGATGGTGACGAACGAATCACAATCGTGGCGACATTGTCAAACAAACTTTGATTTCTATTACCTTGTTATATTCTATGGTTTTATCCAATAAGATATTTAAAATACAATTAGATTCTATCGTAATTATTAATGTTTAATAATTATAACATTGACTGTCCACGTTTCAGTTTCAGTTTTCGAGTTCCGCCTACGTTTGTTTACGACTTCGGATCCATATTCTAAAATGTGTACGGGGCTCTTTTTTAACTTATCCGTATAAAGCCATAAATAATTTTACTTTCATGCGCCGTTGCCTGCAGCTCGCTCGTTTTTGAAGCATTTAATAATATTATTTACAACAATTATTGGCTTTGTCACGACATTTTGTTCTTGTCACTGATTTCCACCAATTCTTCCTTTTTGCAATGCAAGCCATAGATTGAAAATACTCCTTGTTTTCAAATTACAGAGCAACATTTCGATCAACGATGTCTACTGCACATTTCATTGTAATTGTCGTTATTGCAAGTGTTAAAATATCGGTTGATGTTCTAACACGTGCAATTTAATACAGCTTTACCTATTAAATTTTTAAAGTTTTGTGGTTCTTTACCATGCTAAATTTATATACGCTGTCACGATATTACTTAAGCTCACGGAATGTTTTACATTAAAATTTAAAATGTATTTGTACTAAATGTTTCAACTTTAATTTATGGGAAATATTTACATTTACAGATTACATTTATTATTTAGAATTTAGCCTTATATATATTTTTTGTAATTACATAATATGAATTGTATACTCGCGTTGTCACGAGTGTGTTGCCGGCTTTTTAACAAAAAATACGCTCTTTTTGCTCTCACAATTCATAATACATAATTATTATTTATGATAAAAATAAAACATATCGCAAACATCAATGATTTATTGCTTTAACATATTACTATATAATGTTTTAGACAATCAGAAAAACAAACTTACTAATAATCTGATTGAATGTGATATAAAAAAGTGAACAAAAAAATACTTATTTTTATAGTTCAATACGTTTTGTGGGTGGTGCAGGCGGGGGAGAGGGATGGCGATAGTGCTTGTCATATATTTCATCCCAAAACTGAACTCTTTCCTTCATCAAAGAGTCTCCGAGTGTCAATGTTTTGTCAATCGTCATATGCGGAGAGTAGCCCTTGCTCGCCGGCGGCCAAGCTGGTAAGTGCGAACCTTCAGGAACTGGCTTTCTGTAACAGAATGTAAACATTAAATATTTATATACGTTCTTAAAAAAATTAAATTGTGTTCGATACTTGTACGCAATACTTACCCTGTTTTAACAAAGTTGAACCACAGCTCTCTGAGGATTTTTTTTATTACTTTTATGTCTTCAGATACGCTACTTTCTTTTATATCAGGAAATTGGCCGTCAGCGATGAGGAATGTTTGGGTACAATGATTAGCTCCACGCTTTTCTGTATGAGGGATAGATGGTGTATTGTCGTCGACGTATGTAATCTCGTACAGATATACGTTATTGACATCACCAACAGACGTACGGAGCCTCACTGACCTTAAAGAACTATACGCAAACATCAAATCGGAAAATAAATCAATGTAACCTAAAATCTTACTGTCATTTACTATAAGATCGTCTCCGAAGTAAAACTTTCTAATTCTATTCGCAACTGCATCCCTCTCATCATCATTTTCAAATTGCAAATCTGGGGGTAAGAAATCTACAAAATTGTTATTCATTCTATCTTTCCATTGTTCAAATTCTTGTATTCGTAGCAAACCTTCCATGTCTGCAAATCCATACAATGTTGGTAATTTAACGTAGTTTCCACTCTTAAGTATATTGACAGGAGACTCTGTCAGAAACTCCTCTTCTTGCGTGTCGCGTTCTACACAAGGTGAGAAAATGAACGTCGAATCCATCGAATCCATAATCAAACCTTCAGATAGAATTTCATATGAGATGGTCTTGTAAAAATTCTCTAATGCGTGAAAATCGTCAACGTCAGTAAAGTTGAGCGACCTTGCGTATCTTTTAGCGACAGCAATCGGATCTGTTTGTACGCTCCAAGTAGCCGTAGCAGAACCGCTCTCGGGAATAACTTTAGTGAACAGTCCTTTTGTTGTTTTAGATAACATAAGCAGATCTACTGATGATGAGCCAGCGCTGTATCCGGCTAACGTAACGTCATCTGGGTTTCCTCCGAAGTTCTTAATATTCGTTTGAACCCAGCGCAATAATGTCACCTGGTCTTTCATACCAGCGTTTCCAGGAACATCTTCGGTTCCCAAGCATAAAAAGCCATGAGGTCCGAGACGGTAATTAAACGTAACAACGATTACTTCTTTACTCTTGACTAATTGCTTGTATGTTGCAAAATTACCATAGCCTAGTATATAACCACCGCCGTGGACGTAGACGATGACTGGGATGTTTGTTTTATCTGTTTCTGGCACAAATACGTTAGTAATTAAGCAATCTTCTGTAGCTATTAAATCAGCGGATGTGACCCCCTTTATAATGGAGAGTTTTTGAGGACATATAATTCCCTTATCTGTAGCTTCGAAGACACCATTTCGTCGTTGTGCAGGCAACGGCGCCTGAAAGGTAATTTTCTTTGTTTTAAAAGGATTAGGTAAATTTTCTAGGTTCTTATTCACTTTAATACTTTGACGTGATTCATGTAAGATCTTTCTAGGCTTAAGTGATTGGGTGGTAGGACCGAAAGATGACAATTAACGATAGGGTGTGTATGCACGGTTTTAACGTTTTTTTTAATATTAATTACAGTATTAAAAAAATATATTACCCTTAAAAAAAAACATTAAATTAAAAAAATATATTAAAATGACTAAATGAATATTTTTGAGCGTCCTAAACGGAGTGTTAGTTAAGTTATTAAATGGCCTCAAAACGGGAACTTTTATTTATTTATTTATAATAAGGAGTCGCGAACATGACGTACCTACATTAAAAACATATAGGCATATACAATTTAAAATATTTACAGTTGACACAGTGTCGCCATACTTACTGGCGTCAACAACATGCTGTAGAATTAAAATTTAATATAACATTATATGGATTATTTATACATACATATTTGCAAAATGATCAATTAAGCCTCTGCGAAATTTGCCAGTACCATCACAGTTAATATCTACAAGGTTACTACATGTATTTATGATTTTACTCATTCCAGCAACGGGCGAATTAGCCCCGAGGGCAGTCCTTGAAAGAGGTGGGCATTGAACAAAGATTTGATTCGAAGGCGGTCGTTCACGTGGGAGCGAGAAACAAAGATAAAGATGACGTAACTTGTGTTTTAACAATTTGCGAGGGAATTTAAAAATATTAGTTTATCGGAGCAGAGGGACAAAAACAATAATTTATAGTCGAGCAGAATATACACCGTTATTATGATTCTCTGAAGATTTACTTATTAAGAACCTAAGAAAGAGCCATCATGAAGCAAACAATCATCACCTCGGCATCACTACAACTATTACGACGTCACTCTCTGCGACATATACATTTTTAAAGAGTAAGTCTTACTATTGGTGTTAAATAATTGTTAAGGTAAGTTTTTGTTCAATATATTACAAATCTATATATTGCCAAAAATATCGTTTATTTTGAATTAATGTACATATTATAAGGGTTCAAGACATCAACTAGGTACTGAATGGATACACGTTTTCAAATACTTTTGACGTTATAAGGACTCTTAATAATAAGATATTTGCTCCAAAATTATAAGTTGTCACGTCTTATGGCGCAATATAATAGCCAATAATTACTGGGTAGATTTTTTAAATTATCATGCGTATTATGGAATTAAAGTGATTATTCACCTTGAATCTCTGTCTGCCAGTGGGTGCTCTAGCATAGGGTATGCCGTAGAACGCATACAAGCCGCCCTCAGGGTCTTTGTATCCCTTAACGGGCCCTTCTTCTGTGTCTACGACGCGCGACTCGAGCCCGTGGCCGAGCGCCGCGCAACCAAATAGCGCACTTATTAATATTATATATACTCGCATGTCTACACGTCTAGCGATCGCGGCCGACACTGGGCGATTATAACTTATATTATGCTCATATCTTAGTAGATAATATTTGCTTGGCAATCTTTTGATATGATTGTATACTATTTATATTGATCATGTAGTAGGTATGTTTTGATTATATGTTTTTTCACAATGATTTTATGAACACATATAATATTTATGTCTGTGTGAGTACCTACGTTCACGTATATAAATAGTAATTATTTTTTATATGTAACGACATAATTATTGTGTACTATCTGTCTGCCACTTCGTCCGCGATTCCGTAGATTATCGTAAAAAATGGACTGATCGTTGTAGCTGGATTCAAAATATATTTGAAGACACTTAAGTACAACTTTGGTGTTTTTAAACCGATTTCTATAATTCTTAATAGTTAATAATGTTAGCTTTTAATTAAGATTGACAACAAGTGTTACAAAACCTTAGTTTCAGTAGACAAATATCATCAGAAAGCTTCGAACTACTCAGCTATCGGGAGTTACACGTGTTATTGTGAGTCAACCATAAAATATAGATATATAGTGTCATGGGATATTTTTTACATAATTTTAAGGAGCACAGTTTCGTCATACATGTTTTCTATGTAGCTTTAATCATTAAGGTTGTACACGCGACGGAAGCTTAAAAGTTGGAGTAACTTCTCCCGTTTTCTCAACATTTCCCTTCACTGCTCTGTTCCTATTGATTGTAGCGTGATGAAAATTATCCTACCTGATCAGGAGTATGAAGAATGATTGTACCAAGATATGTAAAAATCCGTCCAGTAGTTTTTGTTTCTATAACGATTAAACCAACAGACAGACAGACAGACAGACAGACGGACAGACAGACAGACAGACAGACAGACAGACGGACAGATAGACAGACAGACAAAGATATTACTAATTGCATTTTTGGCATCAGTGGCCAACCCAAAAGAACCCCCTGATAGTTATGTTCGAAATATATTTAATGTACAGAATTGACCTCTCTACAGATTTATTATAAGTAAAGATTATTATTTTAACATAACACCATTATGTCACACTGCGCAAAGCTTGTTAAGTGGCAATTGTACAACGGATACTTTCCTTTTGTTACTTTCTGCTTGTACACATATAATATATAGGTACTGTTATTTATGGTACATTTATATTATACTGGCTGTTGCTCGTGACTTCGTCCCCGTCGGATCTATTTCTATTATTATGTTATAGTGAGTCAATCTTAGAATATAGACATATACCGTCGCGGACTTTTTTTTAGATCATTTAAAGAGGAATAATTCTCTTATACATATTATTTTTGTATCTTGAAGTGTTTTCGCAGCGCACGCAAAGTCCGAAGCCCTCGAAGATGAATAATTTTCCCCGTTTTTTTCCAGCGTGATGTTATGTAGCCTAAAGCCTTCCTCGATAAATGGTCAATTCAATAAAAAAATAATTTTTCAATTCGAACCAGTAGATCCTGAGATTAGCGCCTTCAAACAAACAAACAAACTCTTCAGCTTTATAAATTAGTATAGATATGGCAATACTACTTCCTGCGAATAAGACAAGATGGTGTGGAGCGTGTAGTATTGAGAAATATATATAAAATATAGAAATGGTATGACTTCTTTATTTAAACCTGAAAATTGTATAACTTAATAGGTACTTAAACTTAGGCTATGGAACAGAACATAAAATCTAGGAAGTTTTTCAATAACAGAGCATTGTGCGACATTTCCATCAATGTCAAGTTATTTTCTGCCACTGCACATGTAATTACAGGCATCCATGATCCAGCAAAAGCTCTACTTAGTACTTTTGAGAATTCTTGGTATAAGAATGACGAAAGATGAAGCTAAAACATTCAACGTTAAAAAACTAGGATTAATTTTACTTCCAGTGTGAGAGTGGAACCTACAAAATAAGTGCACACATAATACAAATACCAAGATTTTACTTTCATTTGATTTATTTCATTAATAGTCTAGCGTTTTAATTATGTAATCTGTAATATGTAATATCGAATAATTAGGAACTTAGAAATAATGTTAGTTTTCGAGTTCAGAGCCATGTTTTCTGGCTGAAACGAGTCCAAGTAAGTAGGTACCACCCTCCTACAAAAGAGGATAGAAAACCTATGTACGAAACGTAAATTGCATATTAACATCTAAACTTCTAAAGTATAAAAAACTGGTGATGATGATGTCGGCCTAAAACATGAATTGACAATGACAACAAGTTTATTTTGATTGGGTTGGGTTGAAACATTATCAAAATAAAATATAAACGGAAAACATTTAGAATTTGTAACTGTTTATACTACATCAAATTATAACATCGGCGCATTTACAACATTGAAACGGAAACTAGCTAACGGATATTTATGCTATCCAATTGAGATGGAATTTAAGCGTTTTTATGAGAGAATTGGGTCTAACTTCATCGACGTGTAAGTCTAAAGCACTCCCATAGCGATGTAGTCTTCGACAATCTCGTTGAGTCGACGCGTGTACTCCTCGCTGGGCTGACATTCGAAGCTATTGATGTCGGAATCTTGGTCCATCGCAGGAACCTCATCCGCCTCAACAGTGATTATATGTAGTATCACAATGCTAACGATTAGACCGAACGGGAGAATCTAAAAATATTATATTGTGACTCCACGTTATATCTGTGTCCTGTGACTAGCAAATTTTATCAATATCAATCCAGTAACATAGGCAAGGAGGTAAGAGACACAAATCGACAGAATCACTAATTTATTAAGAAACAGGTCTGTTAAAAGACAAACATGGAAAAAAACAGAAATATAATAGCCACATAATAAAGAGTCTAACTTTACGTTGAATCTATTATCTAATCGACATGCAAGACCAATATGAGGAAAAATCCGTTTTGTAGTTTTGCGAACATCCTTACAAAGTTGCACTTTTCACACTCAAAGATCCTCAAGAGAAAAAATATTTTGAGCTGCTAGCTTTTTTAACCCGATATCGTCATACCTCTCTCAATTCCTCGTCAAAGTGCTTGCGAGAGTAAACCTGATTAGGATCCAAGTGGAACCTTCGCAGAGCTGCGCTCAGCTCGGAGTAGTATTGGTCCAAAGTCTTCTGGTAATAATAAAATAAAAATAAAATAAAATAAAATAAAATAAAATAAAATAAAAATAAAAATAAAAAAGCCTTTTATTTACTACAAAATAATTTTTACATATACATTCACTTATTTTTTAAACATTTAAACTATTTAAACTAATCCGAGTACAAAATTCTGTAGATGTTTATTTCTTTTAAAAAAGTACCTAATTTACTGTTTTGTTTACTAGCATTAGTATATTTGTTTTGACACTTTATACTATTTAAAACTCTTAACTAATCAAACTTAATATCTAATTATTTAATATTTATTTATTTGTTTTTGGTTAGATTTTAGATAAATAACCTATTTTGTAAGAACCCCATTAT
>JADANM010005443.1:8688361-8707962 GCA_026213755.1 Eurema hecabe
GGTTTTAGACACATCCTCCTCATAAACTGGAATTTGGTTGTAGGCTTTCACTAAATCTACTGTTGAAAATACTGTACAACCAGATAAGCTATGAGCAAAGTCGTGAATATGCCGGATGGGGTACATATCCGGAGTGGTCCTGGCGTTCAGCATGCGATAATCGCCACAGGGGCGCCAGCCATTGTCCTTTTTGGGAGCAAGGTGTAGTGGCGACGACCAAGGGCTTTCAGAAGGACGGCCGGTACCATTCGCCAACATCGCTTCAAACTCAGATCTTGCAATTCTGAGCTTGTCAGGTGCTAGACGTCGCGGTGCAGATGATACTGGAGGGCCTGGTGTTGTGCGTATGTGATGTACTGTGTTGTGTTTGACTGTGCGCTGTGTGCCTGCGGGTCGTGTAATCTCTGGAAATTCTGAAAGTAAATTATGGTACTTAGAGTCGCCAGTCACGACTTTGACACTCAAAATTGCGCTGTCAGGTACAATAACACTAGCCACAGTTGCAATTTTTGTTAAGCTATCAATTAGACATTTACTACGGACATCTACTATTAAATTAAAATGTGACAAAAAATCAACGCCTATAATGGCTTTAGTTACATCGGCTACAATAAAACGCCATACAAAATCTCGCCTTAGGCCAAAATTAAGGTTAAGTTCTACATAACCGTAGGTGTCAATTGATGAACCGTTTGCCGCGCAGAGCTGATATCCGGTCCTGGCTCGACGTTGCTTAAGAGCAGACCGGGGAAAAACGCACAAGTCACTACCAGTGTCTATAAGGAACTCCATCTTCGATCTGCGATCCGTTACGAATAGGCGACCTGCTGAAGAAGGGCAATCATCAGTCGCCATTATCGACTGCCCTGTGCATTTCCCGACTTGTAATCGCAGGGCGGTACGCATCTGCTGGCCCTGCTGTTGTATTTGTAGTGGTACCAGCAAATGGGGAACTTCCTATAATTGGAAATGGATCGCCGAGATGGTGTGCGGCCACGCCTGTGATGATCTTCTCTTTTTCGAGGCCGGGAACGTCCGTGGACAGCTGTAGCGAGCGCGCTGACTTGCATCGTCAGCTCCGTGATCTGCCGTGCCATAGCCTCCATTGCGCCATCAGGTCTGGAACTGGATGCTGCTGCGACTAGAGGTGAAGATGGAGCAATATCGTGCACCCTGTCTGCGAGGTCTGCGAGCTCAGTAAGGCTGAGGCTTATCTGGGATGCTATAACCGTCTGCAGGTTGTTAGGTAGGCGGCTGGTCCAGATGGTACGCAAAAAGTCATCCGGTATTGTAGGGCCTGCCAGATGACGGAGGTGCCGTAAGAACTGCGACGGCTTACGATCCCCCAGCTCCTCCGATAAAAGTAATTGTTTCACTTTTTTGTCCTTGGAAACTGAAAGGCGTTTAATCAACTCGCTTTTCAACGTGTCATATTTGCCCGTCGTTGGCGGGCTGGTAATTATATCCTCGACTTCCTCCGAATATTGCCGGTCCAGATTCGAGACTACGTAATAAAATTTTGTCACGTCATCTGTAACACGCGACATGTTGAACTGCGCTTCTATCTGTGCGAACCATATCAACGGTTTCTCCGGCCAAAACGGGGGAATGCGCACACCAACACGAAAAAGTTCGTTGGACGTGCCGTCACTGTTTGTGGGCACGCGATCACATTTTTTTACGGGACCGCGTGCACGTCCGCCACGTTGTGAATTTGTCGAACTATCACTGCTCATTGTGAAATTCGAATGTCCAAAAGGGGTCACCAGTTATGGGTAATAAACTACGTTATTTAAGAAGATAGACTTTATAAGAAAAAGATAGAAAAACGAAAGAATAAAAAGTACATACAGTTTATTATAACACCACACAGAAGGAGAAATAACACAGTGAGAACAGACACAGTAACAGTATAGAACATATAATAAACGTCCCGAGATAACTACTTAAGGTGCGCGTCGCGAGGTTAAAATCGGACTGCTGCTCGCCGGTTTGCGGACACCGTCAATTACTTTTATAATATAAGGTAAGTTTGAGGGTAATCCGCAAACCGGTACGCGTTTCCACGACCGCACGACGATTTAAAATATTTATTTAATCTATTATATATACATAAACAAAACGTTATAAAATACTATACATAAACCATACATTTTAGTTATAATAATATTATTAATATAATATATACATATTATTAATAATTCTACATAATATATCTAATTAATATTTTATTGAATGAACGTATAGAATAGTGTATATTTGTGTGTTCGTGTGTGTGTGTGTTCCCCACAGATTAATCCGTATCCAATTAAGTACATTAAACAAATTGTGCATTTATTATAGATCAATATGTTTTTTACAGCATGTAATAAAAGTGAATAGTTCCGAAGATATTACAATTTTAAAATGCAGGGACGTAGTTGTTGCGGCGTCGCGGCGGTACTGACCCGCGGCCGGCCGGGGGTCGGGTTGACAAAAAAGCTGTGTTGTATGTTGTATAACATGACATTTTGTAGTTGCAGTTGCACCGGTGCGAAGCAGGGGCGGGTCGCTAGTATAAAATAAAAAACGAATTGAATTCCCTACAAGGATTATGCTTTAAAAAATATTTTTTAAAAATATTCAATTTTTATTTCTATTTTCATGTTTTTCATTTGCGTCTGCAGGAACTCCTGGCCTCCTCCAAAGGTCTTCTCTGGATTGGTCTATTTAAAGTCAGCTATGACCAACAATTTTTATAATATTGTCGTTTCATCTAGAATATGGCCTGCTTTTTTTTTCTTGCTATTGCAGTACTGATGTAAGAATTTGTCTTTGGGTTCATTTATAGTATAATACCTAACCTTGTATGCCAAGTTTAAGTGTTTCAGCAAATGCACTCTATGTATTTGCAGAAGCACTTAAACTTTCGAACGTTCTCGCAAAGTTTGTTATTTGTATATATTGATAAGGATTATCGCCCAATTATAACGGCGATTAGCACTAAGATACGCTATCATTAAGATAGTAGCATATCTTAATAATTATATATTGGTAAAGGTTATTTAAGTTAAATACCAATTGGAGATTAATTAGTTTTATGTGTGAATCGAATAATGGCGGACACGAAAGAGACGTTGTGTAAGCTTCTGAACTTTGAGCTAGATAAACGTGGTTATAAACCGAGAGATGTAGAGATCAAAGCCATAACCTCGCAAGGGGCTAACTACTCATCACAGTTGTTCCTAGTTGATGTATCATCTCCAAATAAGGAGGACTTAAAGCTATTTGCCAAAGTGTCAAATATAAGCGACGCATTGAGAGTCCGGATGTGTGCCGACTGGTTGTACGCGAACGAAAGATTCGTTTTTAATAAACTCACTCATATATATAATCAGTTGCAAAACAAGCATGAAGTGCGCGAAGGCGAAAGGTTTGTGTGGCCAAAGTTTTACGGATGCAGTGATGAAGTGGGCAAAGAAACTGTGATCTTAGAAAATTTGATGACATCAGGGTATAAGTCGTTTAACAGGTTTAAATCTATGGACTGGGAGCATGCAAAATCAGCTGTGTTGAATTTAGCTAAATTCCATGCACTGTCTTTTGCATATGCTAAAGAATATCCTGAAGAGTTTGAAAAATTGACTGAGACTATGAAGTATGAAATTGGAAAAATGTCGGAAGAAGATATGAAAGCTATGGGCGATATTTGGATGAAGGCTATAAATAGTACGTTGGCTGTGATCAAGGACGATCAGAAGGAGAAAGTTGCTAAATGTTTGACGGAAGGGCCGCAGATGTGGCAGTATAATGCGCCGAGAAGCAAACCAGTGATCACACACGGGGACTACAGATTGAGCAACCTCTTATTTAAATACGAGGTAATCTTGTTATCTAAGGATAAGGATAGGGAATAATAAAAGGTTTTTTATATCACCTAATTAAATTTTAAATTGAAATTTGTATGAGTATTGTTGGTTAAAAATATTTAAGTTTAGTAAGTAACATGTATAAGGAATTGTTATATATAAAACATCAAGTAACTTTTCAAAAATCTAGGTCAAGATCAACCCATGCACTTAAGCTATGATCATGAAGGAAACCATCTATCTATATATTTTTCAAATCGTATACGAGAAATTTGTAAACTATTTGTAAATTTACAGGATAATAGGGTGGAAACAATTTCGATAGACTACCAAACCGTTCATGTCGGTTGTCCGGCAGCCGACCTGGTCTACCTGATCTTCCTGGGTTCTGACGAGAAGTTTCGACAGCAGTATTATTATAAAGTGATAGATTTCTACTATAACAGCCTGTGTGTGGCAATGGATAGGCTTGGAGTAAATCCATATGAGACCTATTCAAGGAAAATGTTTGATAGCGATATGAAAGAGGTGGGTCTACTTTTGTTATGGTAAAATTAGAAAGAGCGTGTCAGTAAGATTGTGAGAGCGAAACTGTGAGTGAGAATAAATGAGAATTGAATCTCCTTTTAATAAAATAACTTTTACACGAATCAATAGATTTTAATTTATTTTAACATTATTCAATTTACCAACTTCTAATAAACCCTTCGATTACAGACTTTGCCCTACGCGATCCTGGTTGGGGCCATGATTCTACCCGTAGTCACTGTAGAAGCAGAATTTGCCCCTGACGTGGAGGCAAACGACGAAACTACCTTCATACTAACGCCCAACCAATTGTTCGCTGAAAGATTCAGTGGTATCGTCAACGATTGTATCAGATGGAATGTTATTTAACGACATTTTTTATTATGTCTAGAAATTTCTTGGGAGGTTCAAAATTTTGACTATGACTCGAAATTTCGTTCAAAAATTGAGTCAAAGTCGATGGTGATAGAATTTCGATATTCTTTTTGATAATTAGCTGGCTTGACGTTTATAACTCCTCTACGCTAATCCCTATTTTCTCAGCTTAAGATCCATTTTCGTACTTCAAGGAATAATCTAATAAAAATAATTATAGAAATCTGTGCAGCTGCTCACAAGTTATGCACTAAGCAACATTTGGGGATGTTTTTTTTGTTTTATAGTTAATAGTTTTTGTTTAATAGCTTACAAAGGGTAAAAAAACTACTAAATGGAGTCTTATGATATTTAGTAATTATTTAATAAACACTTTATCGTATAAACTTAAACAGAAATATGACAGAAGGAACATTATAATGATCATTACTTATTAGGTGGGTAACTTTATATAAATGCAAGATCTAGAGAGAACCTCTAAGGGCACAAATTAAGATATGGTGTAATAGAATGTATGTGTGTGTGTCTAAATAAACCATTTAATTGAAATATTGAAGGACCTTTTTATTGGAATTTCCAGTGTTTTATACAGTATACGTATATATAGCAGTTTCTTTGATGAGAATTATGAAATATTGTTTGTTATATACAGTGTATTTAGAAAGTAGTGTCCGATCCGAGAGCCTATTAATATATAACATATCGGATGTAGGTCCTTATTTTTCTATTGTTAAGTATGAATGAAAAAAAAAACACTTGAACTTTTTTAGCTAAAGTAAAAATCCAATATCGGATGGAGTCGTAATATGCTTTACAGGATGTTTAAAAATTTAAAGATTATTCACAAAGTAATCTCAAGGGATAACTTATCCCAACTGAAAATTACCAATGTATGATATAGATAGTCAATTTATGCAGACGTATTCGTAAAATAACGTCCAAAGTTAACTAGGGACCCTTTTTTATAGTGGGGAAATCCTCATGGGTATCCCATGGATTTCGGAGAAAGGACCATGGGTTATGTCGGACTGCTACCGACCAAAACCCTACTGTTTTCCGTTCTTCCGCAGCGAGTGGGGATCCCGGGTACCTTCGCAGACTCTTCCGCGATTACTAGGGACCCCTGCTCTTTCGCCATAAACCATTCTAGCTCGATATGGAACTCACTATCTCGTGAAATAAAAGGGTAAGTATACACCTTCTATAATTAAGCTGGTATGTTTTTAGTATAAAATTAACCTGTCTAATCTTACCGTTTATAAAATAACTTTTAACAAAAAATAAACCGACTTCAAACTAAAAAGCAAGAGATAAATTGGCTTCCCACAAAGTAATACGCATTTTCATTAAGTATATAGAAATGATTCAATACTTATTTTATAATTTAGAAGTCGGTGACAAGTACATACAGACGAATTGAGAACCTCCTCCTTTTTTTGAAGTCGGTTAAAAAAGTAGCACGAGTTAGTATCTTCTCTGAGCTGTACTGAAAACTATCTATCCTACAG
Organism: Eurema hecabe; assembly: GCA_026213755.1. NCBI lineage: Eukaryota > Metazoa > Arthropoda > Insecta > Lepidoptera > Pieridae > Terias > Terias hecabe. The sequence continues at coordinate 8,694,621 of JADANM010005443.1, forward strand.
ATCGAACTTTATTCTACGCATGAGTTAATACAATCTTGCGATACAAACACGCGTATACATTTATAAAACTGCAGGAACCCCCTGTTGAGTATAGGCCTCCTCCAAAAATTGCCATTTTTCCCTATTTTGTGCTGTCCACTGGGGACCGGTTATCTTTTTGACGTCATCCTCCCAGCGCGCTGTGGGTCTGCCTCTTTTTCGTTGGCCTTGTGGGCCTGGCCAAGTCGTTGTTGATGAGGTCCATCTCTGGTCTTTGAGACGGGCCACATGACCCGCATGTCAGTCGATGTGGTCATGTATGCGTTGCAATTTTACTGAGTTTCTTTCTTTTAAGTTCCAGTTAGTTATTTATTTCTAACAATAGCAAAATATAATAAGCACATACTGCCGGTATAATATTTTAACAGGTTCACGGATCACATAAATAATACAAGCAAAATACACATTAAATAAAATGTCTCTGTCTTAAAGTGTAAGGCACTGGGAATTTAAATGAAAATGATCTTCAATATTTCAATTGAATAGCTTGTGTAACCAAACACACACACTTTAATCTTATATATATGAAAGAAAGTCGTGTTAGTTACTTCTCTAATAACTCAAGAACGGCTGACCCGATTTAGCTGAAAATTGGCAGGGAAGTAGTTTAGAGTCAGGAGAAGGACATAAGGCTACTTTTTTACTGGAAAAAAGGGTTATAAGGGAGGGTCAAAGTTTATGTGAAAGTTCACGCGGACGGAGTCGCGGGCAACAGCTAGTTAACTATATAACTCTTTGTTTGTGTTTAAGAGGCTATCTCTGGATCTTATGAATTCTTTTCAAAAATCCTGTACCTATAAAAAGCTACCCTCGTATGAACCTTGCATTAGACTCCACTTCGTAGCTTTTACCTAATGCAAGCTATAATCTATAAAACAAAAATAAATCGCCAAATGCGTTCTAATCGCCAAATATTTTCTTGTGCAGATAAAAGTTCTTGAGAAGAGAAAAAAGGAGTAGGAGTGGATTAGGTTCGCGGTATTTTTTTTTAATAATTGTTGTTATAAGTTTGTAACTAAAACATCAACTTGTACTGTTATGATATTAAAAGGCGTTTTCATTTTATTTGTTATTGCTATAGCCAAAGTAGATGAGCGGGTGAAACCGCAAGGCGCGGCTAGATCACTTGTAATTCCTCTATCAGATTCTCAATTATCAAAATATAATTATACTATCTGGTAGTATAAAATAAAATACTAACATTATAGACTACAGGCCCATGTCCAAAAAATGAATGGGTCATAAAAACCACCAGGTGACGTATGTAGGACGATATAAGAGCATAAAATAATAAGATTCAGCTCTATGCCGTCACTTGTAAGCTGTCCAACTGAGTGCCGGTGAGAATTCAAAAGTGCAGGTAGGGTGAGTACCTTTTGGGTCATATATTTTTGTACGGCATTTTTACCATCGGTAAATCCATGAAAAATAATAAGAAAGCGCGCAGTGCCGTAAAAAATGTTGCGCCACAAAGTCGGTAATTTTTTTTTGATTTTCTGACAATTTCCAGGGTAAATTTGGTCATTTTATTCTGTACGGCATCAGTTTCATTCTGTTTTAATATAGCTTCTAATCCATTATTCCGCAACGCCGTACAAAAATCATGCGACAAGGGAAAAAATTCGAGGGTTGCAACCCTCTCTCTTTCCGTGGTCCGGGGGGTGATTTGAAACAACATAAAATTAATTTATTTTGAAAGTATTTTATGCGTAGATAATATTTCTTTACATGCCGTACATTTTCATTGGTCCAAAGGTTTGTAGAGAATTAAAAACTCAAGGAAAAATCCATAGAACGAAATGTAAGAAAAATCCATATAACAAAATGTAAGGTGAAATTCATGACGATATTTTTTTATACGGCATTTAGATAGTTTATTTGTACTTAATGTAATAATTTATAAAAAGTTAATGCCGTACAAATCTGAAAGTTCATATTGATAAAAAAGTAATATAAATATCAAATAAATACAATTTACATATATATCGCTTACGGAGCTAATTTTATAGGACAACAACATATTTTTATAAACATTTTATAGGAAGGGTAAAGGCAGACCATTAATAGAATTGGAGAAATCTGGGAAGTTCCTAGATGCATTTATTGAAATGGGGCATAATACGTTTGTTTTAAATCCACTACTCATGGAACAAACGTTCAATGTTCTGCAAGAATATGTATGCGTTTTATACAACGTTAAAGCAAGAAAAACAGTCAACGAAGCAAGGTGTATCATATTCAATAGGATTTATACATCGAAAAGCTGTAATGAAGCTTTTAAAAAGACAACTATGAAATTGGAAGCAACTTCTTTTTCCCCTTGTTTCCGGGAGTTAAAACAACATATGAGGAGAAGTACCTACATAGCGCAGATTTGGTGTAATGCTTACAAACAAATACCATCGACCTTGTAACCAATAAGCTATGGATGCTAAAAATAGTTGTTTCATTTATTCACATCATTTTCATCAGCTTAAAAGATATGGTATCCATTAAAATGTACGGCATCACTTTTTCCTAATTTATATAACTTAATACTATTTAGAACAGAAGGAAAATCTAGAAAATTGCTATATTTTATTAATCTATGAATATTTAAACTTTTGCTATAATTTAAAAAATTTTAGTCTCTATAATTTTTTTTAGAACAATTTCTTTTGAACGGCAATACTATGTAACGATTGTATTTTATAATGTCATGTTAAAAAAAAAGTTGCCGTACAGAGTCCAATGATTTTACAGCTTTATAAATCAAATTTACCAGGAAATCAAGATAATTATTAATATACATTCAAATGAGCAATAATTTTTGACGGCATTATTTTCAATAGACTTTTGAGTACTAGATAATGTTTTGGAACCGAAGCCGTACTTTTTTAAATCACCCCCCGGACCACGGAAAGAGAGAGGGTTGCAACCCTCGAATTTTTTCCCTTGTCGCATGATTTTTGTACGGCGTTGCGGAATAATGGATTAGAAGCTTTATTAAAACAGAATGAAACTGATGCCGTACAGAATAAAATGACCAAATTTACTCTGGAAATTGTCAGAAAATAAAAAAAAATTACCGACTTTGTGGCGCAACATTTTTTACGGCACTGCGCGCTTTCTTATTATTTTTCATGGATTTACCGATGGTAAAAATGCCGTACAAAAATATATGACCCAAAAGGTACTTACCCTACCTGCGCTTTTGAATTCTCACCAGCACTCAGTTGGACAGCTTACAAGTGACGGCATAGAGCTGAATCTTATTATTTTATGCTCTTATATCGTCCTACATACGTCACCTGGTGGTTTTTATGACCCATTCATTTTTTGGACATGGGCCTGTAGTCTATTAGCAATACTAACTAGTGTTAATTAAGTCGATATTACATATTATTGTAAGCTGTAAGAAATAAAAGGCTTTTTTATTTTATTTTATTTTTATTTATTATGTGATATGGATGAGTCAACACAATCTTGCGATAAAAACACCTGTCATACAGTATAATTACCTGTATATGTGATAATTGAAGATCTGATAAATTAATAAAATATAGCTACGCCTTGCTGCTTTGCGCCTATGGCAATAATATATAAAGAAAATTAAAAAATGATTAAAAATTAAATTTAAACCTTATAAAATACTCTTTTTTTCTTAATCCTTATTTTTTAAATCTTTCATATTTGCAGGAATCCTTTGTTGGGTGACAGTCAGTCACAGTCTCCCCTGGAGTGGGCTATATAAGCACGAGCTCGCGGTCGATTGCCTTGTGCATTCCCTCGAGGCCGCCCCTCGTAAGGGTGCTCGATGGAACACTGGTGGATTTTAGTCTGTAGGGCACCATTTTGTGCGAGTCCGACATAACTGTTTCCTTCTTCTCCGAGGAGGATGCGGTATCCGTAACAGGACTTCCTGCTGCCATAAAAAAAACAAAATTGAAGCCAGTTATAACTAGCAATGATATCGTCAGCCCATCTAGCGTATGGTCTACCTTGTTTTCTCTTGCTATGGGAATACCGGGATAAAAACTTACTTGTGTTAATTTATGATATTATCTACCTGCATGCCAAGCTTCAACGAAATCCATCAATCAATCCAGTAGTTATTTATAAAGTGTAACAAACTTCCGAACATTTTCGCAAATTTCAGCATGATGAGTAATATGGGTAAGGATTATTGCCAACTGATTACAGATCTTGTCACTAAGATAATGTTTTAATAAAGATAGTAGTATATCTTATTCACGATACACAATGGTTATTTAAATAAAACATCAGTTGGGGATTTATTAGTTTTATGAGTGAATCGAATAATGGCGGACACGAGAGAGACGTTGTGTAAGCTTTTGAACTTTGAGCTAGATAAACGTGGTTATAAACCGAGAGATGTAGAGATCAAAGACATAGACTCTCAAGGAGCTAACTACACATCAAAATTATTCTTAGTTGATGTATCATCCCCAAACAAGCAGGACTTAAAGCTATTTGCTAAAGTGTCAAATGTAAACGACGCATGGAGAGACCGCATGAGTGCCGACTGGTTGTACGCGAATGAAAGATTCGTCTTTAATAAACTCACTCATATATATGATCAGTTGCAAAACAAGTATGAAGTGCGCGAAGGAGATAGGTTTGATTGGCCAAAGTTCTACGGATGCAGTGATAAAGTGGGCAAAGAAACTGTGATCTTGGAAAATTTAGTGGCATCAGGGTATAAGTCGTTTAATAGGTTCAAATCTATGGACTGGGTGCATGCAAAATCAGCTGTATTGAATCTGGCTAAATTCCATGCACTGTCTTTTGCATATGCTAAAGAATGTCCTGAAGAATTTGATAAATTTGTTGACACTATGACGTATCAGTTGGGGAAAGTACCTGAAGAAGAAAAGGAAGCATTGAGTGATATTTGGATGAAAGCTTTAAATAGTACGTTGTCTGTGGTAGAGGATGATAAGAAGGAGAGAATTATCAAATGTTTGACGGAAGGTCAGCAAATGTGGGAGTATAATGCTCCGAAGAGCAAACCAGTAATCGCACACGGGGACTACAGACTGAGCAACCTTTTATTTAAATACGAGGTAATCGTGACATCTAAGAAAATATATGATAAAACATCAAATAACTTTTCGAAATTCTAAGTGAAGTGGATACGAGCTAATGTTCTAGTTTTTGTACCTCGTTGTAGTTGTTAGTTAATAATTAACCTAACCTAATAATTTTTTTTTTGTAAATTTCCAGGATAACAGGGTGGAAACAATTTCGATAGACTACCAAACCGTCCATGTCGGGTGTCCGGCAGCCGACCTGGTCTACCTGATCTTCTTGGGTTCTGATGAGAAGTTTCGACAGCAGTATTATTATAAACTGATAGATTTTTACTATAACAGCCTTTGTGTGGCAATGGATAGGCTTGGAGTGAATCCATACGAGACCTATTCAAGAAAAATGTTTGATAGCGATATGAAAGAGGTGAGTTAACATTTTATATTTATTTATGGTATTTAAAGGTAAGAGTAATCCCACGAAAAACATTAAATGTAAAAAAAATGCCAAGTCTCTTGATGCAGTCTTTTTTTTGAAAAGTTTTGAGATCTCATAAAAGCCAAGTCCTTTTCAAATTATTTTGTAGTTATAAAACAACATTTAATAATTGTACAAATAGTTTTCTTTATATTATAATTATAGTGACTTGGCAATGAGCACAAATTAAAGTCATCCCTAATTAAACAGGTAAACAATATTAACTACTCCATGTAAAATAATCATAGAAATCAGTGTAAAAATACCGAAATAATATATGAAATCTTATACTAATAAACGAGCAAAATGAGCGGTCTGGAAAACGCCTTTAACGATTTCGTTAAAAATTTAAACAGGTTTTTACAGATCCAAAAATTTAATCTAGCTAGGTTCAATCTCTGGGAAAATTCGTTTTTGCTGTATTTTCCCGCAAAAAGATTTCCCGCTTAAAATGGTGGTTACAGAACAATAAATTCGTCACCGATATGTATGTGTCGAAAGACCAGTGGTTAATACGTTAGACTACGATTATATTGAAGGCGTTATTGATATTTTCAACCACATATAGTTTTATTTTTCTTTTCTATTCTAGAATATATTATTACATTTTTTATTTTCACCTTTGTTCTTTGTTATAAGATCAATTTCCACTCCACAGAACTCCACAGAACATTTTTTATTATTTATTAGAATATAGATACCCGTTCCCGGGCCAATAGCTGGATAAAATGCATCCATCTTCAATTTTCGCGATCTGGCAGGCTAGGCGCCAAGCATATAGCGGCATATAGGCATTTTTTTGACAAACGTCGGAAATGCCAAGGAAGTCGCAGGCAACAGCAAATATATATGACGACCGCTTGGCGCAGTGGGTAATACACCTGCCCTCTGAGCGAAGGGTTGTGGGTTCGATTCCCACACCGGAACAATATATTTGTAATTTACATTTGTATTTTTCTGGGGTCTGGGTGTTGCTATGTATTGTATGTATGTATTTACAAAAGAAAAGTAATGTATATGTAATTTATTCCGTTATCTAGTTGCCATAACACAAGCTTCGGCTTAGCTTGGAACTAGATGGCGCTGTGTATAAGTGTCCTGAAAATATTTATTTATTTATTTATTATTTATTATTTAAATAAAAATGAATAAATATGTACTAATTTGATACGACTATATATTTACCATTTTTGTAATTATCACTTCGATTGCAGACTTTGCCCTACGCGATCGTGGTTGGAACCGCAATCCTGCCTGTAGTCACAGTGGAAGCAGAGTCTGCCCCTGACGTAGAGGCGAGCGACGAAAATTCTTTCATACTAACGCCTAACCAACTATTCGCTGAAAGATTCAGTGGTATCGTCAACGATTGTATTAGATGGAATGTTATTTAACGACCTTTTTTTTATTTTGAGATTATTTTTCCTACAAATTCCGAGGGAGGTTCAAATTTAGAATTTCAATCGAACTTTCGTTCGAAAATTATGTTCAAATCGATGGTGATTGATTTTCGATATTTTTTTTGTTAATTAGCTGACTCGACGATTGTACCTCCTAAACCTACCCCTTTTTTCTGCCTATAAACCATCTTCGCACTTCAAGGAATAATCTCACAAAAATAATTATAAAAGTCGGTACAGCTGTTCACGAATTAAAAATAATCGACAAATTCTGTTTTTTTTCCATTTTTTAATCTTAAAAAAAACTGACTTCAAACCAAAAGTAAAAAATAAATTAGCTTAACAAAAAGCTAGAAATCATTTAATAGTATATTATAGTGAATTAATTCCCTTAACTGTCGCTGGTCTTTATCATCCGATATACTGCAAACCTTCTTTATAGCTCATATACGAGTGAAGCCACCCAAAACAAGGGAGTTAGTTTTAAAATTAGTATTATCTATGACATTCCTGAAATACTTCAAACAACAACAAATCCAAAGGAGTTTTGGCGGGAATCGTGCGGCGTCTATATGTAATCTCGATTGAATATTCCTTTTTTGGTGCATAAAGTTATTTAATGTCCGATTGCTCCAAGATTCGTCTAGGTTCTTCGTAAAGCTCACTATCACTTTACGAAGGGCAGAACGAAACGACTGACTGACTCTACTAAAGACGACTTGATGACGATTTTACTTGACATTGGCAAAAAGCTAGACGCTAATGCCATAATATATAAGAAAGAAAGAAAGAACAAATCCAAACAATAGATAATTAAAACAACCTAACGCCCAGCGACTGCTACTACGCGCACCTATCCCGCAGTCGTCGCAACAACATTTATAAGCTGAAGACTCCGCTGTTCGTCATTCACATTCATGTTAAATAAAGTGTAATTTAAAATAACTTTTTTTTTAAATAGAATCCGAGTTAGGATATTTTTACCGTTCCAACACATGGCAGCTACTGGATACCGTTCTCTGGTTTCCCATTATCAGAATATTTAGGGAAATAATGACGCCTTTAATGTAATATCAGTTGAAGATTAATGAAAAAAATAAATAAAAATAAATTTAAACTTTATAAATATTATTTGCAGCAATCCCTTTTCAGGTGAAGGCAGTTTTCCCTGAATTGGGCTATTTGAGGTCCGCCTTGTACGCACAGGGCAGAGCTCAAGTAGCCCAATCCTTGGAAGTCGAGGGAACGCTACCTCGGGTACACTTGTAAAGGTACGCGATGGATTAGTCGGAAGGGTAGTATCAAACATCCAAAAATACGCGCCAACTTTTACATCTATAGTAATATTATAAAGAATTAAAGTTCGTGTGTTTGTTAAATTGTAAGGGGTAATGTCGGAATCTAGTAAACCGATTTTAAAAATTCTTTCACCAATTCAAAGCCACAATAATTCTGAGTGTCATAAGCTATATAAAAACTCGCAAAGGATAATTAACATTATGCCCAACAAATTGCTCGGGTCAACTATAAAGGTATTAAATTTGCAAAGTGTTAAAATATAATATTTACAGGTACACATATAACACCGATCTTTACACTTCTGAATGGATGGCGCTGAAATTTGTATTTGAAGTAGATTATATTATTTTAAGTTATTGGCTTGGGAACAAAAACTACACAAAAAAATATTAAGGTACATAATATGTTCTGATTGTCTCAGCAATGAAGCCATAGATGATGAATACTTTTTCCTTACTTTTATATTTGTTATTGTAACATTCTATAGCTTTTTTTCATTTTAAAAGGAAAAAAAAGATAAATTTTGTTACTTAAAGTGGAGTATCAAAAATAATGATATTTTTTAAGGGGGCTGATTCACGAGACTATTGCTACCAAATAAAGTAAAAGTATTACTTATATGTTTTATTTTTTATTAAATTAAATCCTCTTCTTTAAAAATAAAACCAACAATACTTAAAAAAAAAAACTTTGATTATAACAATAAAGACGAGATCAAGATAGTACGCGTCACGAATCTTTAGCACTGAACGAAACCTGCGCAGAAGTCAAAAATAAGGTATCGAGGTAACGGAACGGCGCGCGGGGCGCGTGATCATCGGGTGCGCGAGCGTTGATTGGTTGTCCCAGTCGTGTTGTCTGTCTCGCACCAATACGTCAATTGCAAGCGCGATTCTACCGATGCGCAGCTATTCTCGTCCAGCGCTAAACATAAATGACGTGTACTATATACGAAGGTTAAATAGATTATGTATTATACCCTTATATATTTTATTTTTGGCAAGACCCACTTAGTACATTGTATCTTGAAGTATATAGGTGAAGCAATAAGTATTGAAGCATTCAGTATTGTGCTCTGTCAATACAGCGTGCTGAATGGGCCATTGTTGATATTATCGCCATATAGTACATATTGTAACGAACGCAAATAAAATAGGGTGATGTGAAATAATACAGATTAAAACGTAGCATACTTTTTATCCCGGTGTTACCCTGGGAACGGGAACTACACGGGTAAAGGCTTTTATATTATATAACCATAAAATGGGGTTTAAATTTGGTCCAATTTCTTTAATTCCGGTAAGTGTGATATAATCCGGCAGCGCAGGAGTTTATATTTTTGTTTTTTAATAAAGCTGTAAAATAATATTATTAAAAACCAGCATTAAGCATACCGCGTACGCGAGCGACAATCGCAGTATAGTAATCGACAAAAATGTTTAGCGATTGACGAGAATAGAGCTGCGTATGGGTAGAATCGCGCTCGTTGGTGCGAGAAAGACAACACGACTGGGACAACCAATCAACGCTCGCGCACCCGACGATCACGCGCCCCGCGCGTCGCACCGCTACCTCGATACCTTATTTTTGACTTCTGCGCAGGATGATTACGCTAATACTACTGAACCGATTAGAATGAAATTTGGTACACAGATGGTCAAGAACCCGAGATAAAACATAGGCTACTTTTAAACTTTAGAAAAAACTAGCTGTGTAGAAAAAGCAGCTACAGCTAGTAGTAAATAATTTTTAAACATCAAATGACTTCTTCGAAAATCTAAGTCAGGATTAAGTCAAATGTCTAAGTTTTCTGGATTTTTTACATCCTGTATAATTAAACTATTGCCATATAAAAGGCTTTAATAAAATAATATATTTAGTTTTAAGCTAGTGATGTATGGTGTTCAAAGTTATTCTACCTATAATAATATATAGTTTATTACATTTATATTTAAGATAATAATATGTGTGGCTTACTATTAATAAGGGTTTTCGATATCGGTTCAATAGTTCCTGTCATATATAAATTATGAGTTTATCAGAAAACCCTACGAAAATATTGTTTTTTAAATAATTTTCATTATATGAACCAAAATGTTTTGCAAGTATATACATATATAGCAGATGAACGAAATTGAATGGATTGTATTTAATTTCATTATTTATATGGTTATTGAACATCAAATATAGGTGAGAACGCGATTTACATTGTTATTAATATTTAGAAAAAAAAACAGTACAGCTCGATACAGTACATTAAATGTGGGTATACAGCAGTTAGTCAAACTAAAATCAAACAAAGAAATAATCAATGTAGGAAATATTTTCTTCTAAATTATTAAGATATAAGAAACTAATAATTTATGTCTTAATTAAAGTACATATGTATTAAAAAAACTAAATTAAATGACAGTGTTCATATAAACATGTCGCTTCTATAATATTTTACGTCCTATCGTAGTTTAAATATATATTATTACATTTACTATCAATACACTCATTTGTGACCTTATAATATTCGTAATACTTTTAGAGACCCAAATATGTTATGCAATCACTTGATCCGAGCCGGCAGCCAATTGCCGCTCGACTCAGTTGTCAATCGTCGCGAGATCATGGCGGACGCTGAGAAAACGTTGCAAAAGCTTTTAAATGTCGAGTTAGATGCGCGCGGCTACAAACCGCGCGAGGTAGTACTTAAACCAGTCAGTGCCAATGGCGCTAACTACACGTCGCAAATATTCCTCGTGGACGTCTCCTCGCCTGACAAGAAGGAACTCAAACTGTTCGCGAAAGTAGCCATCATAAATGAAGGATTACGAGATCAGATGTGCGCGGACTGGCTTTTTGCAACCGAACGATTCGTGTACACCAAACTGGCTAAAGTATATGAGGATTTACAGGAGAAGCACAAAGTTCCTGAAGCACACAGACTGAAGTTTCCACAGTTCTACGGCTGCAACGATGAGCATGGAAAAGAGACGGTTGTAATGGAAGACCTAGTTGCCTCTGGATATGAATCGTTCGATAGGTTCGCATTCATGGACTGGGATCACGCGAGTGCTGGAGTACTAAACTTGGCTAGATTTCATGCGCTGTCCTTTGCGTATGCCAAAGAATACCCTCAAGAGTTTGAAGATATAGTTAAAAACATGAGGTATGAGCTGGGTAGAGTGAAAGAAGATGAAATAGAGACTCTTAAGCCGATGTGGGAGAAGATTATGAACGGGGCGTTGGGGGTTTTAAGGGATGATCAAAAAGGAAGGGTTGCGCGTTACTTGACAAGTGGGAAACACCTCTACTGGTACAATGAGCCGAAGAGCAAGCCCGTCGTGTCTCACGGCGACTATAAGCTGGGAAATATAATGTTTAAGAAAGCGGTATGTACTTATATTACCTGATATTACGTTAGTATACACTAATAGATGATTATTGAATGCAATTTTGTTGTAATGAGATGTTCAGGGGGGTAGTGTGTCTGTCTAGACGTTTATGTACCCTTGCCTTGAATCTTATATACAATAGATAAGATATATTAGTGTCCCGTGATTAAACCCCTTATTTGGGTAATGAAATCTTTTACAGTTACGAATAATATGACTTTTTAACAGTACATGAATTCTACTAATATAATAAATGTGAAGGTTTGGAAGAGTTTATGTAATATATTTTTGTTAATCTTTCACGCAAAAACGGCTAGACCGATTTATTTAAAATTTGGTTTGTAGATAGGCGATACCCTGGATTAATATATAGGATAGTTTTAGACCGGGTATTCACCCGGGATCGGGAACGAAATGGATAAAACCGCGGGGCACTGCTATATTCCAATGATGCCTGTATTGATACTTCAGGGATTACCACGGGGCGCGACTAGTATGAAAGTAGTTAACTGCCAGACTGATAATAATTAATCTTTAATGAAATGTTTGTGTTGTTAAGTATAATAAGTATAGACTTAGAATGATAAGGATATGAGATCATTATTTAAATGTCGAACAAATATAGTCTACTAGCTGTTGCCCGCGACTCCGTCCGCGTAGACTTTCATATAAACTTTAACTTCCCCTTTCTCCCCCTTATAACCGTTTTTTAGTTAAAAAGTAGCCTATGTTTTATCTCAGGCTCTAGACCAAAATGTGTACCAAATTTCATTACAATCGGTTCAGTAGTTTTGGCGTGAAAGCGTAACAGACAGACAGACAGACAGAGTTACTTACGCATTTATAATATTAGTATGGATAGTAATTATAGATTTTCTGTTCTTGTATGTATAACGCATAACAGTTGTTGTAGCTAAAGTGTGTAGTATTGTTTATACTATGTATAGTTTTTAAGCTTTTCTGATTCGAATATCGGGATCTACTGAGCCGATTTCGATAATGTTTTAAGAGATCCGTACTTAAAGTGGCAAAGTCGCAGAGATACCTATTTCTGTCCGTCCGTCGGTCATTAATTGATATCTCGTGAACCCTTATTGTCAGATAGAAGAATTAAAATTTTTACAACTCCGACATTCATATTCCCAGACAATCATCATATTTCTCATTACAACAATGTCTCTCCTCAACACAAAATATAAAAAAAAAACCGAGTAAAACCATGGCACGTAGCTAGTAATTTATAGTCTTACTAATACAGTAATAGACAAGCAAATGCCTTAAATTCTTGCTTTAGTCATAATAAATACGATTTCTCAGTAGATACATAATTTATATTAAATAATTGTGGTTGATAATCCAGCTTCGCATAGCTATTGAGTGAATGACCACAATAAGTCCACTTAAACATATATTATTACAAAAAAGTCAAAGTTTTTATGAGGCATGCGGACGAAGTCGCGGGCAACAGCTAGTAATATTATAAATGTGAAAATATGTTTGGAAGTTTATGGCTCTATAACGCAAAAACTAGTGAATGCATTTGAGAAATATTTGTCATGGAGGTAGATTAGATGGATTAAGACATTGGATACTATTTATCCCGGTATTGCCCCGGTAACGAAAATTTCGCGAGTCAAGCCGCGGGCGTACGTATAGTATGCTAGAATCTATTCATAATAACGAATTGTTCAAAAAATTTATTTTATTTTTACC
>JADANM010005443.1:8712474-8725791 GCA_026213755.1 Eurema hecabe
ACAATATTTCGAGGTCTATTAAAATCATCACTCAATTTTAGCTACTTTGTGCTAGTCATAGCAAGAATGTCCTAATAACTGTTTAATACATTATACAACGTATAATGTATTAAACAGAACTAAAATTCACAATCCGCCGTCTGTTTAAGAAATTATTTTTCAGTGTTTTTTTTTTCAATATAATTTTTCAAGAGTATGAAAAAATAATGCATTTTATATCAGCACTTATATTATAAACTACGTTCTTTTAGTTATTTTTATGTACAATAGCAACATTAATAAATATTATTATATGCTAGTTATAACTTCGCTCAAATAGTTGAAAGCCTCGGGACTCGGAACAACGTCTTATATGATACGTCTAAAAAATCATTTTCCATTGATTTAACGGAAAGCAAGGCATTATCGGTGTTGATTATTTATAATTACTCATTACAGATAATATCTCGTAATCAATCACTCATAAGGAAAATTTTTGTAAATGTGCAAATGTTGACAGATAGATTTATGACGAGTGTTTGTAGGTTCGATCCTAGCTCTGGAAATATGAGGTATATTATGTACTAGCTGCTGCCCGCGACTCCGTCCGTGTGGACTTTCATATAAACTTTGACCCCCCCTTTCAACCTCATAACCCTTTTTTAGTTAAAAAGTAGCCTATGTGTTTTCTCATGCCCTACACCATATGTGTACCAAATTTCATTTCAATCGGTTCAATAGTTTTGGCGTGAAAGCGTAACAGACAGACAGTTACTTTCGCATTTAAGGATTTAAGCATACATAGGCACAAACGAAAGCGACACTGTTTAATACAATGTAGTGATAATCAAAAGGTAATGCGATATTTCTGACGAAACACAGAGCATTATCAGTATAAATATGTCATTATAAATTAGGTGTTTATTTTGATAAGCTATCAAATCGCAATACATTGTACAATCCTTATCGTACAATCACATCGTGCTATGATATTGGATAAAGATAAGTCGCGCGCGTGCAATAATGTGTAAACAATTTTGTGATTATTTATTGAAGGACCTAGAAATAAACAAATAATATTAATGTATAACATTGTTTATTGACGACAACTTTCGATGACTTTGTAAATACGAAGATTAAATTTTATCAGCAGGTAATCTATACTAGCCGCTGGCGCGCTTTGGGCTACTATAGTTACCCAATTTCGCAGCTCTTGAGCGCTGCAGATAGCTAGTGTTACCTGGGGCCTCGCAAGGTAAAACATGAAATTATAGACTATTAATTTTAGTTTATGGTCACAAAATCGGTATTACATGATTCTAGAGGAACAACCCTATCTAATGACATCAATCATAGATGTATTTCGTCTATGTTCAGTTTTAGTTTGTCATTAGAAGCGAACCTTGTTTTCGTGCTGAGTGTGTAGTGTTTTTTTGGACAAATATGCTGTAAGTTTTTTACATGAAACCTATTTGATATTTTGTGTTAGTAGTATAGATGATAGTCTTAACTTTATATAAAATTAATAGTTTTGATTATAATCGAGATATTTGTTTATTTACCGACGCTAGTGAAAATTAGGTACCTACGAGCATTTTTAAACGTAATTTTAAGTAATAATTATGACTCAATTTACCAGAATATAACTTAAAATAAGCAGAATGGTTCTTAAATAATAGAAACTTAACAAGTTCAACTCGAATACACTTCTTAAATGGATGTACTTTACGAATTACAAAAATACAAATTTTCCGCCATTTTTGTCATTGGACACCAGCGCTCAAGAGCCGTGATATTTTTTGCGCACAGCGCTCGAGCGGCTAGTACTATAAAGAAGTAAAGTTTGGGTGTTTTTTAAATTGTAAGGGGTATTTTTGGGATCTACTGAACCGATTTTAAAAAATCTTTCACCAATAGAAAGCCATATTATTGCTGAGTGTCATAAGTGAGGATTGTTAGCATTATGCCCAACGAAGCCGGCACGGGTCCGCTAGTCTATACATCTATACATATAATAAAAACGTAACGAGTCGCTGTCTGTACATGGAAGATATATGAGAAAAAATATTATTGGAGACCTTTATTAACTCAATAGAAGCCAAAACAATGATTTTTTGAATTTTTGTCTGATTGTCGGTTTGTCTGTTTGTTTGTGCACGCTAATCTCAGAAACAGCTGTCAATCCCAATTATACCGGGGAACACTGCTAGTAAATAATACGTAGCATTGTTTATTGACAATAACACCATTTATCAGCGAGTATAGTATGCGTAACGAATCTTTAGCGCTGAACGAAACCTGCACTGAAGTCAAAAATAAGGTATCGTCGGGTGCGCGAGCGTTGATTGGTTGTCCCAGTCGTCTTGTCTTTCTTGCACCAATACGTCAATTTCGAGCGCGATTCTACCGATGCGCAGCTATTCTCGTCCAACGCTAAACATAAATGACGCGTACTTTACGTGTTTCCCTTATGTCGGACTCATAATAGTGCCAATACCGACAAAAGCCTACCGGCGTTGCTCCAATCAGAAGGATGGACTGGCGAGGATGACACGAACATTTTTCACTATACAGGGTTGATTCGACACATGGGCATTAAATTAAACCACGTTATATAAAACGTACCTAATACTCCTGACAAATAATACCAAATTTTTTAACATCAAAAATAAAAAAGTTTTTCGAACAAAGTAAATAGTTTATAAATCATCCTCCTCCCATCATCCATGAATGAAAATACCATCAATACTAATACTAATATATAAAGCTGAAGAGTTTGTTTGTTTGTTTGAAGGCGCTAATCTCAGGAACTACTGTTTCGAATTGAAAATTTCTTTTTTATAGAATAGACAGTTTATCGAGGAAGGCTTAAGGCTACATAACATTACGCTGCGACTAATATGAGTGAAGAAATAATGGAAAAAGAAATCGACGGGGACGAAGTCGCGAGCAACGGCTAGTTTATAAATATTTACGGTGTAACCTGTGCTCAATGCGGCAACGTCGCATAATTTTTTCTTAAGATACCGCCGACAAGCTTCAATATTTAATTACATTACGTGTTTCAACTCACCCGCACAATATTGATACGATATTTATATTAGTAAATATGTAGTTATAGCACGACGTCGTAATTTTATTTAATAATTTAATTACAACGATTTACAATCTTAACTTTATAGTTTATGAAATGCTAAAATAATGCGATCTTTAATTTAATTTATAGTGTTCATACCGGTAGCATATACTTCGCCCGTAAATCGATATCATACCATTGTAATGATTCCTTTTTTAATCTATTGACAAAATAACATACTGGTACATTAAATTTTTCTACCACGGTCCACAATAAAAAAACTCGAGTAGTCGCACACTGCCACTAATTTATCCTATAACACTAATCACTACGGTATAAGGAGCGTGCTTCACAACAATAAAAAAAGCGCGGGCGCATCTCGTTGCGTAACGTCCAACCCGAATCGATGACATATTTGCACTAATAAAAATTTGATTTTTCTACCCGGTGACCTATTTCTTTTTCTTTCACGCCCCTTGAATTAGAGTGTTACTCTTTGTTTATCATAATCATAACATTGAACGACTAATGTTTTGTTCACACTGTATTCTTTATTACACTGGTATAAGAGTCATTTTCGTATAACTTTAGATCCCAAGATTACCGCTAACAATTTAACAAACACACAAACTTTACTTCTTTATAATATTAGTATAGATATACTAATTGTTTCTTTAATTAAATCGATATTTATTTTTTATACTGGCTTCAAAATTATAAAATAACTATTGAATCATTTCTATATTATACTAAATGAAACTAGACACATACTACTTTGTGCAAAACAAATTTTTATTTGCTTTGTATTTTAAAGTAGGTTTATTATTGTAGTTTTGTAATGGTAAACCACTTCTTAATTAAAGTATGATAGTAATATACAGTCACGGTTTGATGCTTCTTCAAGATTATACAAATTAAATCGTCGTAGTTCGTTGTCAGTGTGTCTGTAATCTGTATATAGCCGTGACAAGGATACGTCGAAGATGTGATGAATTAATAAAATTGTTATAAAATATGCGAGATTTATATTTGGATGTGTTAGAATTATGTGATTAACATATTAAGATGCATATATATTAATTATCTTATTATTTATATTAAGACTAGCATTCTCGTGGTTTTGTCTGTCGTCATCAATTGTCACTTTGACAATCGTAAATGTTATGCAATGTACACTTTAAGGGGTTTACCTTAACCGTCTTTAACTGGAAAATAAACAGAAGGGGTATCTACGTCCATAAGCAAATATCTAAATAATATAATAAATGCACGATTAATATATACATATATGTATATAAACAAAGACGTGTTTGTTATAAGTAGCGTCACGAAACTTTAGCGCTGAACGAAACCTGCGCAGCAACAAAGCAATAATAAGGTGATCGTCGGGTGCGCGAGCGTTGATCGGTTGTCCCAGTCGTGTTGTCTTTCTCGCACCAATACGTCAATTACGAGCGCGATTCTACCGATGCGCAGCTATTCTCGTCCAGCGCTAAACATTCGTGACGCGACCTGTACCACTTATAACTCGAGATCGGCTAGCCCATCTCGCTAGCCCGGTTTTCGGTCGTTGAATTTGTCCCCGCCCCGAATAGCAGAATACATCTTAAAAAGTTATAATTATCCAATGCCTTAATCCATCTAATCTACCTCCATGAAAATATTACTCAAAACCATTCACTAGTTTTTGCGTTATAGAGCCATAAACTTCCAAAAATATACTTTCACGTTTTTAATATTACTAGTTGTTGCCCGCGACTTCGTCCGCATTACTCATATAAATTTTGACTTTTTTTGTAATCCATACTAATCCATACTAATATTATAAATGCGTAAGTAACTCTGTCTGTCTGTCTGTCTGTTACGCTTTCACGCCAAAACTACTTAACCGATTGTAATGAAATTTGGTACACAGATGGTCTAGAGCCTGAGATAAAACATAGGCTACTTTTTAACTAAAAAAACGGTTATAAGGGGGAGAAAGGGGAAGTTAAAGTTTATATGAAAGTCCACGCGGACGGAGTCGCGGGCAACAGCTAGTAACATAATATGTTTAAGTGGACTTATTGTGGTCATTCACTCAATAACTATACATGGATTTATAATCAACCACAATTATTTAATATAAATTATGCATCTACTGAGAAATCGTATTTATTATGACTAAAGCAAGAATTTAAGGCATTTGCTTGTCTATTACTGTATTAGTAAGACTATAAATTACTAGCTACGTGCCATGGTTTTACTCGGATTTTTTTTTATATTTTGTATTGAAGAGAGATTTTAATAATGGGAAATAAATAATAATAATAAATATTGGCTAGGAATATGAATGTCAGAGTTATGTAAATTTCAACTCTTCTATCTGACTATTAGGGTTCACGAGATATCAACTAATGCCTGACGGACGGACAGAAAGAGGTATCTCTGCGTTTTTGCCACTTTAAGTACGGATCTCTTAAAACATTATCGAAATCGGCTCAGTAGATCCCGCTATTCGAATCCAAAAAACTTAAAAACTATACATAGTATAAATAATACTTTAGCTACAACAATTGCTATGCGTTATACATACGAGAACAGAAAATCTATAATTACTATAGACTATATTTGTTCGACCTTTAAATAATGATCTCATATCCTTATCATTCTAAGTCTATACTAGTATACTTAACAACACAAACATTTCATTAAAGATTAATTATTATCAGTCTGGCAGTTAACTACTTTCATACTAGTCGCGCCCCGTGGTAATCCCTCCCGTATCAATACAGGCATCATTGGAATATAGCAGTGCCCCGCGGTTTTATCCATTTCGTTCCCGATCCCGGGTGAATACCCGGTCGAAAACTATCCTATATATTAATCCAGGGTATCACCTATCTTCGCGGAAGAGTCTGAAAAGGTGCCCGGAATCCCCACTCACTGCGGCGGAGCGATTAACAGTGGGGTTTTGGTCGGTAGAAGTCCGACATAACCCATGGTCCTTCCCCGAGGTCCATGGGATTTCCCCACTATAAAAAAAAGGGTATCACCTATCTACAAACTAAATTTTAAATAAATCGGTGCAGCCGTTTTTGCGTGAAAGATAAACAAACATACATCCATACTATACACTCTCCCAAACTTTTACTTAGTAGAATTCATGTACTGTTAATAAGTCATATTATTTGTAAGGTATTTAATCACGGGACACGAATATGTCTTATCTATTGTATATAAGAATCGAGGCAAGGGTACATAAACGCCTAGACAGACACACTACTCCCTGAACATCTCATTACAACTACATTGCATGCAATAATCATCTATTATTATACACTAACGTAATAACATAATAAAACTACATACCGCTTTCTTAAACATAATATTTCCCAGCTTATAGTCTCCGTGAGACACGACGGGCTTGCTTTTAGGCTCATTGTACCAGTAGAGATGTTTCCCACTTGTCAAGTATCGCGCAACCCTTCCTCTCTGATCATCCCTTAAAACCCCCAATGCACCGTTCATAATCTTCTCCCACATCGGCTTAAGAGTCTCTATTTCATCTTCTTTCACTCTACCCAGCTCATACCTCATGTTTTTAACTATATCTTCAAACTCTTGAGGGTATTCTTTGGCATACGCAAAGGACAGCGCATGAAATCTAGCCAAATTTAGAACTCCAGCACTCGCGTGATCCCAGTCCATGAATGCGAACCTATCGAACGATTCATATCCAGAGGCAACTAGGTCTTCCATTACAACCGTCTCTTTTCCATGCTCATCGTTGCAGCCGTAGAACTGTGGAAACTTCAGTCTGTGTGCTTCAGGAACTTTGTGCTTCTCCTGTAAATCCTCGTATACTTTAGCCAGTTTGGTGTACACGAATCGTTCGGTTGCAAAAAGCCAGTCCGCGCACATGCGATCTCGTAATCCTTCATTTATGATGGCTACTTTCGCGAACAGCTTAAGATCCTTCTTGTCAGGCGAGGAGACGTCCACGAGGAATATTTGCGACGTGTAGTTAGCGCCATTGGCACTGACAGGTTTAAGTACTACCTCGCGCGGTTTGTAGCCGCGCGCATCTAACTCGACATTTAAAAGCTTTTGCAACGTTTTCTCAGCGTCCGCCATGATCTCGCGACGATTGACAACTGAGTCGAGCGGCAATTGGCTGCCGGCTCGGATCAAGTGATTGCATAACATATTTGGGTCTCTAAAAGTATTACGAATATTATAAGGTCACAAATGAGTGTATTGATAATAAATGTGTATATTTAAACTATAATTGGACGTTAAATAGTATATAATAGCAGCGAGATGTTTATATGAACACATTAATAGTCTTTTAATCTGGTTTTATTAAACATTTATACTTTAATTAAGACATAAATTAATTATTAGTTTCTTGTTTCTTAATAATTGATAAATAATTTAGAAAAAAATAATTCCTTCATTGTATTTTTCCTTGTTGGATTCGAGTTTGATGTATACCCACGTTAATTAAGGTACTATATCGAACTGTTCTGGTTTTTTTTTTTCGAAATATCAATTCCTTATATGAACAATGTAAATCGCGTTCTCAAAACTATATTTGATGTTCAATAACCATTATATGGTTATAATGAAATTAAATACAATCAATTCACTTTCGTTCATCTGCTATATATATGTATATACTTGCAAAACATTTTCGTTCATATTATTAAAATTATAGAAAAAAACAATATTTTCATACGTTTTTCTCTTCTCAAATTATAAGACACAGGAACTATTGAACCGATTTCGAAAACTATTATTAATAGTAAGCCACAGACACGATTATCTTAACTAAACATAGGTATAATACCTTTGAGCACCATAGATCACAAGTTTAAAACAAAATATATTATTTTATTAAAGCCTTTTATATCGCAATAGCTGAATTATACAGAATGTAAAAAAATAATCAAGAAAATTTAAACAGTAGATATTATCTCCCATACATATGACTTCTGACTTAGACATTCGTTGAAATCATTTGATGCTTAAAAATTAGTTATACGCTCCCCGCGGTTTTAACCGCGTAGCTCCTGTTCTAGGGCAATACCGAGATAAAAAGTATCCCATATTTTAATCATCTATCTACACACCAAATTTCAACTAAATCGGTCCAACCGTTTTGCCGTGAAAGAAAGACAAACAGATACGCTTACTCATTTATAGTACTAGTATGGATGGTTTTCAGAATCAATGTCTTAATGCACCTTCAAAAATTTCAAAAGTAAATCGTTCCACCCTGTATCATTTGCGTTCGTTACAAGATATACTATGTCGCGATAATATCAACAATGGCCCATTCAGCACGCTGTATTGACAGAGCACAATACTGAATACTTCTTTACTTATTGCTTCACTTATGTACTTCGATATACTGCTAAAATATAATATACTAGGTGGGTCTTGCCAAAAATAAAATAAACCAGGTTATAATAAGTAATTCATTGTTACTAACACACTTACTAATATTTTTTTTATGGGCTAGTTTTTTTTTATTAATTATTGTAAAAGCCTGAATGAAACGTATTTTTTTTATTTATATTGTACAAACTTTTTGTTAATAATAATATTTTTAAAAATTCGGGTCAGCTAGCCTTACTTACATCATAAATGTAAAAGTTGGTATATTTGGATCCTTGATGATTTTTCGCAAAAACTGCAGAATGTATTTGGCTAATACTCGGCATGCACAAGGATTAAGCCCTGGACAGACATAGGATATTGTTTGCATCTCTGTATTGCCCCGGGAACGAAAATTACCTACGCGAGCAAAACCGCGGGGCGCGACTAGAATATAATAAATAATAGCACACGCAGAATGTACAATCTGTACTAATATTATAAATGGTAAAGTGTGTCTGTATGTATGTCTTTCTTTCACGGCAAAACCGCTAGACCGATTTAGGTGAAATTCGGTATGTGGATAGATGATACCCTGGATTAAAACATAGCTAATTTGTATCCCGGTATTGCACCGGGAACGAGAACTACGTGGGTAAAACCGCGGGGAGTGGCTAGTAAGTCAATAATATCAAGTAAGTTCTGCTTTGTATACTATTTAGTAGGCGTCGGGAATATAAATTAAATTGCCTTTACATTTTGAATAAAAGGTTTATTTTGACAATCAGTAAGCTTTATAACACCATCTCTTCAGGATTTGGGATTTTATGAACAGATTTTGAAAAATCGAGCCAGCTCATTAACAATAAAAATATCAAAAATCACTATCAACTTTGATTCGAATTATCCTCTAGAAACTTCTAGAAATTATATAAATTAAAAACATGTGATTTAAATAACATTCCATCTGATACAATCGTTGACGACACCACTGAATCTTTCAGCGAACAATTGGTTGGGCGTTAGTATGAATGTGTCTTCGTCGTTTGCCTCCACGTCAGGGGCAGATTCTGCTTCCACGGTGACTACGGGCAAAACTACTGCCCCCAGCAGGATCGCGTAAGGCAAAGTCTGCAATGGAAATTATTGTTTGACGATGGTGAACGACGATCATGAACGGGATTTACTATTACTCTCAATTTTTACTAATATTTAAGCCTGAAGGGTGTATTTGTTTGTTTGGTTTGATCGCACTTATATATCACAGTTCATTTCCTTAAAATCTATTAAATCTTTATTATTTAATTCCTTAATCTAAGATCTTTCACTTTAATTTTTGCTTTTACTCTCACTTTTACCTTGTCCTTACCTTAAAAGTTGACTCACGTCTTTCATATCGCTATCAATCCTTTTTAATTCTTTATATGTGTGACTGTCTAGAACTGCAGCTTCATTTAGGATAACGAAAGGCAAATTTTCTCATTTATTCTCACTCACACGAGCTTTCTCACTTTCACCTACTAACATAACAAAAGTTGACTCACCTCTTTCATATCGCTATCAAACATTTTCCTTGAATAGGTATCGCATGGATTCACTCCAAGCCTATCCATTGCCACACACAGGCTGTTATAATAGAAATCTATCAGTTTGTAATAGTACTGCTGTCGAAACTTCTCATCAGAACCCAGAAAGATCAGGTAGACCAGGTCGGCTGCCGGACACCCGACATGGACGGTTTGGTAGTCTATCGAAATTGTTTCCACTTTCTTGTTCTGTGAATTTACAAATAAGTTTAAATTAAAACTTTCTATCTAAATAGTTTACTTATATCACTGTACAGATTACTAGCGATTAATTATATTTAACATAACCTATTTTAAAATGCACTTTGCTACAAAATCAGACTAAAACATCATCTTAAAATTAATCATTTTATACAGAAGTGTCGTAGAGAAACAACAAAATAATCATAAAATTATTTTTCAATCTGTGAGGTACATCCAATGCAATAAGTAAAGACGTTTAGTAACGTTGGATGTATAATTATACGATTACCTACTTTAGTAGTCTACCTTTTTGACTTTAATATGGTAAGCAAATGAGCAGGTGGCTCACTTGATGGAAAGCGACCAATCCCCCTATGAACAGTTGCAAAGCTGTCTCATTACTGCGTTACCGACCTTTAAAATAGAAAAAAGAGGAAGGATAGTATGACAAAAGGAATTAAAGGCCTCCGGTGTTCCCTCAACGCAATATAATAGCATCCCTGATAAGACGTTACTACTTGGCAACGGTTTTCCGTGGGTTTTATTCAACCGGGCTTATTCAACTTAGCTCTATTTGTTACTACGTCATTAAGAATATAATAATTACCTCATATCTAAATAAAAGGTTGCTCAGTCTGTAATCCCCATGTGAGATCACCGCTTTGCTTCTCGGCGTATTATACTGCCACAACTGTGGATCTGTCTTTAAAAAATTTACCACTTTCTCCTTCTGATCGTTTTTTAGCACAGCCAACGAAGAATTAATAAGCTTCATCCAAATAGAACTCATAGCTTCCTTATCTTCTTCCGACACTTTCCCAATTTCATACTTCATAGTTTCAGTCAATTTATCAAACTCTTCAGGATATTCTTTAGCATATACAAAAGACAGTGCATGGAATTTAGCTAAATTCAATACAGCTGATTTTGCATGCTCCCAGTCCATAGATTTCAATCTGTTAAACGACTTATACCCTGACGCTACCAAATTTTCCATGATCACAGTTTCCTTGCCAAATTCATCACTGCATCCGTAAAATTTTGGCCACTTGAATCTTTCTCCTTCACGCACTCCATGCTTAATTTGCAACAGATTATAAATGTCAGTCAGTTTGTTAAAAACGAATCGTTCGTTCGCAAACAACCAGTCGGCGCACATTCTATCTCTCAATCCGTCGCTTATAATTGACACTTTGGCAAATAGTTTTAAGTCCTCCTTATTTGGAGATGATACATCAACTAGGAACAACTGTGATGAGTAGTTAGCCCCTTGCGAGTCTATGGCTTTGATCTCTACATCTCTCGGTTTATAACCACGTTTATCTAGCTCCAAGTTTAGAAGCTTATACAATGTCTCTTTAGTGTCTGCCATTATTCGATTTACTTATAAAACTAAATAATCCACAATATATATTCAATTTAAATAACCTTTGCAAGTCATGATTACTTTATCTTAATGATAAATTTTGTAAACGTTTGGTGATAACCCTTTTAACAATGTAACCAACAAATTTGGCGAGAATTTACGGAAGTTTGTTATAGGTCGCGTCACGAATGTTTAACGCTGGACGAGAATAGCTGTGCATCGGTAGAATAGCGCTCGTAATTGACGTATTGGTGCGAGAAAGACAACACGACTGGAGAACCAATCAAGCTCGCGCACCCGACGATCACGCGCCCCGCGCGCCGTGCCGTCCCCTCGATACCTTATTTTTGACTTCTGCGGAGGTTTCGTTCAGCGCTAAAGATTCGTGACGCTACTTATACTTGCACTAATTTGCAATATATACTGACCCTATAATTGGGCACTAATTTCGACTACTTACACCTCAAAGGCGAATGTGAATGTCAGGCGATGTGGTAATGTAAGCGATGCAATTTTACTACGTTTATTTTTTTTAAATAAAAAAAAATAAAAAAATAAAATAAAATAATCCTTTATTGCTGCTATTAATACAAAATTAAAATAAAATAAAATAATTGTTCTTATCTGTTAAAAATACAAAATGAAGAAAATACAATAAAATAGATGAACAGGAAAATAACAGAAAAATAACAGCAAAGGGGGAGGGCTCAGCTTGTGCTACACTGAGTAGGATACTCTGTGTTAATTCCAGTTAGTTATTTATTTCTAACAATAGCAAAGTAAGTACAAAGTGCCGGTAGATGTTAACACGTTCACGGATCACATAAATAATACAAGCAAAATTCACATTAAATAAACTGCTCTGTCTAACTGTAAGGTACTGGAAATTCAAATGAAAATAACCTTCAATATTTCAATTGAATAGTTTATGTAGACACAAACACACACAATCTAATTAACTAACTCTTTGTTTGTGTTTCAGAAGCTATCTCTGGATTTTGTGAATTCTTTTCCAAAAATCCTGTACCTATATAAAGCTACCCTCTTATGAACCTTGCATTAGACTCCACTTCGTAGCTTTGCAAGCTATAATCTATAAAACAAAAACAAATCGCCAAATGCGTTCTTCGTGCATAACTTACTTACAAGCGATTTCTACAAATATTTTCTTGTGCAGAGAAAAGTTCTTGAGAAGAGAAAAAAGGAGTAGGAGTG
The DNA here is from genome assembly GCA_026213755.1 of Eurema hecabe. Taxonomy (NCBI): domain Eukaryota; kingdom Metazoa; phylum Arthropoda; class Insecta; order Lepidoptera; family Pieridae; genus Terias; species Terias hecabe. The sequence goes on from JADANM010005443.1 coordinate 8,725,241, forward strand.
GATTAGGTACGCGTCGAGACAGCTTCTTAAAAATAAAAAGGTAATGTAGGTATTTTTTTTTTAATAATTGTGGTAATAAGCTTGTAACTAAAACATCAACTTGTACTGTGATGATATTAAAAGGCGATTTTATTTGTTATTGTTATAGCCAAAGTAGATGAGCGGCTGAAACCGCAAGACGCGGCTAGATCACTTGTAATTCCTCTATCAGATTTTCAATTATCAAAATATAATTATACTACCTGGTAGTATACGCGTGTTTGTATCGCAAGATTGTATTAACTCATGCGTAGAATAAAGTTCGATCTGTAGGATAGATAGTTCAGTCACAGTACAGCTCAGAGAAGATACTAACTCGTGCTACTTTTTTAACCGACTTCAAAAAAAGGAGAAGGTTCTCATTTCGTCTGTATGTACTTGTCACCGACTTCTAAATTATAAAATATATATTGAGATTACTTTGTGAATAATCTTTAAATTTTTAAACATCGTGTAAAGCATATTACGACTTTATCCGATATTGGATTTTTACTTTAGCTAAAAAAGTTCAA
>JADANM010005443.1:8734739-8744983 GCA_026213755.1 Eurema hecabe
TTGTTAAACACGATTTTTTTTTTATCAAAATCGGGACAAGAGTTTAACAGAGAAACAGACAGACTATCGCAACTTACTTTATTTGGTACAAAACAGTATGGAAATGAACTCTGTCTACCAATCCATCAATATGATAACGACACCACCAAAATCTTAAAACCTGATTGAAATTTAAAATCTGACATATTATGTGGGTGTGAATAAAAGATTTTATTTTATGTTCGTATTGACATTATGTAATCTTGAAAGTCTAAAAATAGACCCTAGTTTGATCAGTGCATGAATTTCCAGTTATTTTTATTAACTTAAAACCAATTTACATGAATCATCTTAACTTTAAAACTTCCATTATCTTTTGGTCAATAAGTTAAGGATACAAAGGTGAATGAATAAATAGTATACACAACGCCTCTTAGTCCCACGCTAAGCAGTGCTTGTGTTATGGTAACTAGACAACGGATAAATTACATATACATACTTTTCTTTCGCAAATATTGAGACCTCAGAAAAAGTGTAAATTACATTTATATTTTAATTGTTTTTAAGAACATTGTATTTATCTTGGCTATTGCGCATTATATAATTCGGAAAGTGCACTGACTTCTAAGATACAGATTTACCTAGTTTAGAAGTCAGGGTCTTCATGTTCTGGCCCTCGTGTCGTTTTTAGTATTAATAAAGATTTATTTATTTATTTTTGATGAGGATCGAACGCTTGTGGGACGGTGACCTTTTTAATGTATAAATATTATAATAGTCGAGTTTTTGTTTATATTTACAATTGTATGTTCTTATTTTCTTAAAAAAAAATAATAATAAACAAAAAATGTATATGTCGAAGCGTCAGAATTGTGATTTTATTATAACGAATTAGCTGGCAACGTCAAACGGTTAGGTGGAATGAGGTCTTCCCGGTGTCGGTATGACGTTTGACAGCTGACAGATGTGAAGGAACGGCTGTCAGTTGAGTGAGTGTCACAATGGGCAGAGCGCGGGCGCCGACGGGTCGGGTGGATGAACTCGCTGCCTTACCAACTAAATCGTATTGATTCTAAATTACTTTTTACTGTTATCATTTTATACTGGAAATACATTGTTAAAGTGAATAACTACACTTTGATTTTGATAATCGCCATGCCTGATACGAGTTAACGCCCGGCCGGCCCTCTCCTCTTCGTTATACATATTTAAAAATGTAACTATCAAAAAATGTAACTACATATTTATTGTATAAGTTTTAAACAAAATTTTTGTGGAACTGGAAATAAACGGCTATATTATTATTGTTATTATTATTATGTTCTTATTTTTTAAAAAGAGCGACTGTCAGAGTTTCTTGCCGGTTCTTCTCTGTAGAAACTGCCTTCCGAAATGTTCTGTAATACCATGACGATTCAAAAGTGTTTCTTTATGTAGCCTAATTGAATAAGGATACTTTTGACTTTGACTTTGACTTTACTGATGCGAACAGCTTCACCTTCTCACCATTTTTTTTTTCTTTGGTTCTTTCAATGACGTCAATTGCAGACTAACCTCAGGCCTGGCTGTCATCCTGGGCTTCACGAACACGTGGTACCGTCACCTGCGGCGCGGCCCGCTGTGGGAGCACCAAGTGGCGCCGGTCATCGCCAGCTGCCGCCGCAACTGGTGGACGCACGTCCTCTACATCAACAACTACGCGTTCAGAGCTGGGGAGAAGGCCTGCCAGATACAGACTTGGTAAGTTCTATTTAAATGTTTACACATAATAAATGCCTGGAAGAGATCACTGAGTAGTGATAAGGCCGCCAGTTAATCTTAATTTTTCACTTTATTAACTATCCGTACCTAATACGAAGTGTAATAAATAAATAAATAAATGAATAAAATAAACGTGTAACACATACGGAATACTGATATTCCAATTTAAGTACAACTGTAACCTGTCCGATTTGACAGTTCGCCATACAAATCTGACAAAATCACTAGACTTGAGGCGTTCTTAAATTCACTCTTAAATCACTCGCATTGTCCAACAGTTGACAGCAATAGTCTTATAAGAGAACGTCGAGTTCAGTTGCTTATCTGATATTGAAAAGCCTTGTAAGCTATTCCTCAAATTCCGGGGGTAGGTTTCTTTCGCAGGAGACCGACTGGGTGGGTACCCCCACAGTGCCAGACATTCTACCGCCTGAACAGTGATGTGCAAATGTCACTGTGCTCCGGTCTGAAGGGCACTGTAGCCAGCGAGATTACTGGGCTAATGAGTCTTAACATCTCATGACTCAAAGTGGGGAGCGTCGGTGTAGTGCACTCTGCCCGGAGTTGGGCTTTATAGCAAAGTTCCGGGTAGCACTGCATTGGCTATGGGCTGGCGTTACTCTTACCATCAGGAGTGCGTCCAGCTCCTCTTCATATTATAAAAAAAAAATGTAAATTCCAGGCACATCGCAGCCGAGATGCAAATGTTTTGCCTGAGTCTGCTCGTCTTCCTGGCGGTGAAGGCTCGCGGCATGAGGGTGGCTGTCGTGCTCATGTTCGTAGCTGGTATCTTGGCTCCCATGAAGTACGTGTGGGACAACAACTCACAGGGCGTGCTTATTATATACCCTGAGTAAGTATATCTATTTATTTATTTACTAGCTGTTGCTCGCGACTTCGTACCCGTTGATTTGTTTTTCCATTATATCTTCGCTCCTAGTAGTCGCAGCGTGATGTTATGTAGCCTAAAGCCTTCCTCGATAAATTGTCTATTCAATAAAAATAATAATTTTTCAATTCGAACCAGTAGATCCTGAGATTAGCGCGTTCAAACAAAGAAACTCTTCAGCTTTATATATTAGTATAGATTTAATTTGCACACCACGTGTAATTTTATTACGCTTAAAAGATAGCTTACATCCTGGTATTGCCCCGGGGAACGGGAACTGTGGGGGAACGGCTAGTAGTATTATAAGCTCGATTCAAAACTTAGATCATTAGTCAAATCAAAGGCCGGCAACACACTCGTAACAACGCGAGTGCTCATGCGCGGCGCTGATCACTTAACATGAGGTGACGCGCTTGCTCGTTTGCCCACTATTATATATAAAAACGTATGTGTAACGTGTTTTTTAATATTTACTAGCTGTTTCTCGCGACATCGTCCCCGTCGGATCTATATCTATTATTATGTTATAGTGAGTCAATCTTAGAAGATAGACATATACTGTTGCGGACTTTTTTTTAGATCATTTAAACAGGAATAATTCTTTCATACATATTTTTTTTGTATCTTGAACCGAAAAAACGGGGAAAATTATTCATCTTTGAGGGCTTCCTTTGCGAGCGCTGCGAAAACGGTTCAAGATACAAAAATAATATGTATGAAATAATTATTCCTCTTTAAATGATCTGAAAAAAGTCCGCGACAGTATAAGCCTATCTTCTAAGATATACTCACTATAACATAATAATAGAAATAGATCCGACGGAGACGAAGTCGCGAGCAACAGCTAGTATATTTATATGATATGATATGATGTATCGGAAGGTTCTACCGCACGTTCGAGGACCTGCTGTTCGCGGCGATGCACGTGCAGGCGCCCAACAACGCGGCGAGCTACGCGCTCGGCCTGCAGCTCGGCTTCTTCCTCTACCACGCGCAGAAGAACAACCTCCACATTACCAAATATACGGTAAACATTTTTTTTTACTAATAAAGTGTGTAACACTATAAAAAAAATATAACACTACATTTCGCCAGTTCGCGTGTTTGACAGTTCGCCATACAAATCTGTACCAGTACCGGTTCCACTGTCCCACGTCTCTGGCGGACTCTCGAAATAGGTCCATTCTAATGTCCTAACCAATGATGAGTTACAGTAGCTTGTTTTGACTAAGGCTTAACTCCCAGTATATAGGTGCCAAGGTGAACAAAACCATTCTGTCAAGAGTGACACGCCAAAGAAGAATGCAGAGGAAACTAAACAGTCTCATTAGGTCTGCCAATTAGAATGGAATTGACCTATTTATAACGTTATTTTTTTTTTATACTTCGGGACACTTATACACTTATTTATTTATTTATTTCTTTAATATTTTTTCCTTAATTCTAAACAAAATTAAAGTTTTTGCATCCCGCCAAACTGCGCAGCAGTTTGTCGGCGGAATCAGCGCTTGTTTTTACAGATACTTTTTACATTGTATATCCTATTATATATAATACCGATTACAAACTGTCCCATGCCCACCTAATATTATGTTATGTACCCATAGCCCCCAGGATAAATGTATAGTATAGAAGACCTGCGAGCCACTTCATCCAGTTCGTAGTTCTTGCATGATAGAGCAACTAACGTATTGTAACGTAACGTAACGTATAGTACGCGTCATTTATGTTTAGCGCTGGACGAGAATAGCTGCGCATCGGTAGAATCGCGCTCGTAATTGACGTATTGGTGCGAGAAAGACAACACGACTGGGACAACCAATCAACGCTCGCGCACCCGACGATCACGCGTTACCTCGATACCTTATTTTTGACTTCTGCGCAGGTTTCGTTCAGCGCTAAAGATTCGTGGCGCGTAATTATCTCATTTTTTTTTGTTTACAGATTCTCAAATACATCAGCTGGCTATCCCCAGTACTGATGTGTCTAATTTTCATGACTGGAGGTATTTTCTATGGGCGCGAGGAACTTGCTCCCCTCGCCCTGAGGCTGGTGTACGCGGGGACTCATAGAGTTGTGTTTGGGGCCCTGGTAGCACATATTGTGCTGAGTATCGTGTTCAGGTTTGAAGGTACGTCATTATTTAATACTAACGGCCTATTAACATACTCTTACCATCATGACTCAGGAGTGCGTCCAGCTGGTCTTCCCTCTTCATATTATAAAAAAAATTCTTTTGTATTTAGTAAATTTGAAGAACAGGATATTGGTAACAATTGAATTGGAATTTTAACATTAATAAGCAGAAGAAGTATGTGAAGATATCCTCTTGTTATTGATCAATTTCTTTAAAATTTTCTCGACCTGATCAAATGTATCGCAGGAGAATTGAACAAATTGATTTTAAAACTAAAGCTTATTAATTAGCATAATGAATATTAATTCATTTTTTATTCTTTGTTTTAATAGAGTGGGAATGTAGGCATGTAGCCTTGTTTCCGCTTTTGTAATATTAAGGTCAAATGTATGAAAATACATCTATTTTAATATTAAGCATAACTTTATGAATCTGAAGGTCTATATATCGTATTGACATAAATTCGAATGCCAACGTAGATAACGTTTTACGTGTGAAAAGGATAACGCTCTTTAAAGCTGGAATAAGGAAATGGTCTCTCTCACTCCAAATATCGATAAGCAATATTTTCTATATAAATGTCTCTAAGTCATTGACTGATGGTAAGTATCCAGCGCCGCCTTGAAATATTGATGCTTAACGCTAGTTACCGTTTTTGTATATGAATATTGTAAAATTATTGTATATTTATTTCCATTTCCGTATATACATATTAAAATTCATCTTGAATCACTCTATCGATTAAAAAAACGCGTGAGAATTGTTCGCGTATTCTTAAAGATTTAAGCATGGATATAGGGACAGAGAAATCGAATTCGTTTTGTACTATATAGTTATTTCAAGGGGTATTTTATAAGCCTTCTTTTACTTTATCACTATTTCCACGTTCTCACTTCTTCTAGAAGAAATCACTTCCAGTAATAAGACTTTAAAAGTGTTTTGTTTCTTCTCTACTGTTCGTTCTAATGTTTCTTTAAGAGTTGATTATTATTACTATTAATGTTAATGGTGTCATATGGAACGTTCTAGAATTCTACTTGAGGGTGTTGGAATGGAAGTACTGGATGGTCGCCAGTCGGCTCGCCTTCTCGGTGTACTTGTTGCACGTCAACGTCATCTACTACCTGTACGGGAGCAGGACGCAGCTGGGCCACGCTGATTTCTTTAGCTTGGTAAGTGTAATATAATAATAATATGTAATAATAAAGCCGTTTATTTCCAATGCTAAAAATAAATCACAAATAATGAACTTAATGCTACGACACTTCTATAAAAAGCAAAATAATTAACATTTTAGCTAATAAAATAATTAAACACTAAATGTTAAGTGTGTAAGTTAAAACCCCATCTAGATAGGATAAGCCGTTTCCGAGATTAGCGTGCACAAACAAACAGACAAAAATTCCAAAAATCGTTGTTTTGGGTTCTATTGCGTTAATAAACTGCTTTAATATTTTTTCTCATATATCTTCCATGTACAGACAGCGACTCGTTACGTTTTTATTATATGTATAGATAATATGATTGTTTTCTTATAATATGACGATTCAATGGTACATAAGCTTTATGTATGAAGATAAGTTTGTCTTTGATTTTGATATTTCGGTTTGGTTTGTTTCAGTTCATCAGTCACATGGGTGTAGTTTGGATATCATTTATACTGGCAATACCACTGTATATACTTGTCGAAGTTCCCTTCACCAACTGCGTAAAGAGCCTCCTCATGGGCCAACAGGAAACAGTAAAAAACACACCCGAATCGAACGGCATCAAGAAGAATACGAAGAAAGAATGATTGTTGTACATTTTTATTTTGCAATGTTATTATTCAAAATGGCTGACATGAACATCGTGCCGCTTTATAATTTATAACAGATTAAAATATTTTTACTATATTTTTGTTTTTTTACACCAAATACCACAAAAGAAAATGTTCTTTTATATAGGGTGTAAAGGACTTAACTCCGAAAATTTAGAGGTGCATTCAAACAATGATAAGGTAGGTACTTAAATAAGAATTAAATTTCAAACATCAAATAATTTTTCAAAAATCTGCGATCGAATCAATACATACGAGTTACGTCATTATCATAAATACTATCTACTTTTTCAGTTTTCGGACTCAAGTCCAGCTAAATACCTTATAAATGACGTCATCGGCATAAGATATAGAGCTTTAAGTTGCTAAAAATATATTTACCTTTCCTTTTTCAACTGTGGCTTATATAGAAAGTTTACTTTCTAGGGTTACGCAACGGGAGTAGTAAAAAAACAAACAATTTTGTGTTAAAATCTTTATTTGACCTTATCCCAGTTACGGTTTAGCCTAGGTCCTAACTATTCGTGAAAATATAACTTATATTTAGGCCGTTGTAAAATATTCGTATTTAAATTAAAATCTTAACGAAATTTATTCACAAACAGCTAGGTCCTAGTTAGTCCTGTAACCATTTAAACCCTTAAATTCAACGTCTTAAAATTGGACAAAAACTTAAAACCTATGACATTTTATATCATTCATTAATTACTTATGTTATGATTGTCCTCTAGTCACTACTTATAATAAGTATCTTTCAGTGAAAAGGAAATAATATGTAATTTTTTTAATGTGTTGATATATCTAGTTTAGGAGTCGACGATACAACAATGACACGCACACATACACGCACACAACTATGACTATTCTGTACACATCGATAACTTATTTTGTAAAATATACCTTATATATTTATGAACTGTTTAAACATAATTAATAATAAGAAATGGGTAAAGGTGTGGCGGTTATTCAGCTCTTTGACTATAAAGATTTAGGCTCTTAGACTATTACGGTTAGAGCCCTTGGACTAAAAAGATTGAAGCTCTTAGCCTATACAGATTAGGCAATAGCTGTGAATCTAACTAATTATAATTTAAACTCATTTATAATTAAAACTAGTTTTCGTTTATACTAATTTTACTTTCATTTATTCAAATTAAATGCAAATAATATGCATTCAATTTTTTAAAATAAGTTTTCGTAGCTGTTTATAAAACATTTCCATGACATGTATCACGGAATGTATATATTTTAACGAATATGAATTTTCATTCATTTGACATATAGATTTTAATAATTTTCAACAAAAATAAAACTAAAAATCAAAATAAAACTAAAAAATATAAGTTTGCTTCAACCCTTGGATATTATTCAATAGTTATTATGAATTTTGAAGTCGGTACCAAGATCACTACAATACAGAAACAATATCGATTTAATCACAACAACAGACCGACTTCTAAATATATTTTTTTTTGAAAGCTTAAATTAATTTGAGCAAATTTTCATAAGGCTATTTCCACTGTATTACGTATTGTATTACAAATTTTAAAATTCCACATGGCAACTTATCAATTATCTCAATGACGGGGGGTTTCAACTCCTCGGCTGATATTGGCGACTAGGTCGAACTTCTGGTTGCCAGTTTCGGGTTCCGCCACCGGGGGCTCCCGTCGCGGGGCCTCAAACAGGGCTTTCCACAACTGGATGATGGGCAACTCGATCAACAGACATAGGGGCACTGCTACCACGTTCGTCATCACAGAACCCACGATGATGAGAGACAACTGGAAAAAAATAATACTTGAAATTCCTGAACCAAATGTAATAAAAAAGTATACAATTAAAATAATAACATTAAGTCATCACTTCTGGAATAGAAAAAATGCTATTGAGATTTAAGTATGACTCAAAAAGGTTCAACTAGACAGACGCCATACAATATGACAAAACAATAATGACAATATGTCAAAACAACCAGACTCTAAAACGTCTTTGAAGTTTGAATTTGATTCGCGTTTAAATATTTGGCTGCAAATCTTGGAGGTCAATATCGTAAAATGTATTCGATTCCATTTTTTAAACAACTTAGAGCAAAATACGCACCATCAATTGCATCTAACATTCTATTTTTATATTCTTATACAAATAATACCATGGCAAATCAAGTGTTCCTATAATATATAAATAAATAAAGATATATTCCGACTGCTGAGACAGTATTTTATACTAGTTCAGTAGTCATCGCTTAAATTGTAAATGTTTAAATGATTTCATAACAAATAAATTATTATTATATTTCACTTTGACTTATATTATCTTCTTATTTCTTGGTGAAATGGCAGTGCGGCGTCACCACAATTTTGCCAATGTCTAGTTGTGTGTAGATAAAATAAGTTCAGGGTCGATATTTGGTTGTGGCAATCACACACGTGAAAAGTCCCCTTAAAAGATATAAGTCCTTACCATGGAGAAAATAGAAGCGTGTCCAATTTGCGTGCTGTTGGCGCTAATGAGCCGGAGGATGATGAAATGCCAGATGTAGCCGCAGTACGAGATCCGCCCGAACAGGTGGAAGCCGCGCCAACTGAAGAACGACCCGATAGCGGCTGGAACATACACATGATTATAGACGCCTACTGTTGGAAAAGTAGTTATTACATTTATAGTTATACGAGTATTGGAAAGACATAATAGTAATTATAATAATCTCTACTAAGACAGCACATAATTAGCACATATTAATAAAGCGTATCATTTACTACTGGAGAAATGAATGCATTGAAAGGGTCACTCTTGAATTACAACTCAATTGATGACGAACCTATTTGTAACTTATTTTTTAAGAATGTTCTCAAATAAGTGACGTATTATGTCTTTTTGACAATAAAATTTCTTTAACCCGAAACCGAATGTTTTTTAACATCACTTGTTATAACAAAACAATATTTGGTAGACAAAATTAATAATAAAGGATGATATTTTTCGGGCGCAGACTTACCATCAAGCTATTATCAATTTACCCATGAATACAATCACCCATTTTTTCATTTACCTTAGCGTCTAAATTACACAATCCATAATTAGTAATCTATATTATACAAGATCTGGAGTCAGTCAGGGCAGCAATTTGGGGCCTTTAGAATTTATCATAATGATAAACGACTTGCCGCAGGTCGTAAGACATAGCTTGTGTTTGTTATTTGCAGATGACCTTAAATTGCTGCTCGAAGTTAGGAACGAGGCGGATTGTGAACGTCTGCAAGAGGATATTGACAGAGTGGTAGAGTGGAGTCTTAACAACAAACTCTACTTCAATGTTGATAAATGCTCGGTAATAACGTTCAGTCGTGCCAGGAAGCCTATGTGCTATGAGTACAATGTAGAAGCAACGCCGCTGCAACGAGTTTCACAAGTTCGAGACTTAGGTGTATGTCTCACTCCAGAACTCACTTTTCGAGACCATATAATTAAAGTGTGTAAAAAGGCATACAGGAACCTCGGTTTCGTGCTGAGACAATCGCATGGGTTCACAAATATTACCACTGTCAAGGTGATGTATGACGCGTTAGTCAGAAGCCATCTTGAACACAATGCCGTTATTTGGGCTCCACATGTAGCATATGACCCGGGGCTACTGCGTCATCTGAATCTCAACGTGC
>JADANM010005443.1:8762683-8785429 GCA_026213755.1 Eurema hecabe
AATATTAGTAGGTAACTATTATCCTCTAACAAAAAACTTTGAAAAGAAGTATATATGGAAAAAGTAAGTCTACTAAATGGCTTTGTCATTTGGCCGACGTTTGGTATAGAAGTTGATTATATTCTATCTTAACATAACGGATTATTTTTATCCCGACATTGCTACGAGAACGAAAACTACGTGGATATAGACACGGCCAATATAACTGGCATAAATTAGCAACTACAATACAAACAAATTCCTCGCATTACGATTACGCGATGCGTGGTAGACCTTCACCTAGTAAGTTCAAGCACCGAGTTCGCTGCAGGTAACGTCGATGCCTCATTATATATTCCACTAGAGATCCGACTCGGATATATTATGCATGTAATAAATTGAGATGTAAGCTATCCTATGTTTTAAGTTGGATTTTGATGGATGTTGGAATTTGCAGACGGATTTGCTACGTGCATCCTCAGCAAATCTTGCGAGTCCGACATAACCGCCTCCTTTTCCCCCGAGGAGGACGCGGTATCCGTAAGAAGATTTCCCCCCCGTCAAAAAAAAAAAGACTGCAGACGGTATGCAAATTTGATTGAAAATCGGTTCAGTAGTTTAGGAGTCAATCGCGGACAGACATCGTGACACGTAATTTATATATATTTAGATAAGATAAGATTATCAAACCACCTGCATCAAGATCCCTGTAATTCCTGTTTCCAGGGCAGTACCGGGATACAAAATTATCCAGTATTGTAATTAAGGTTGTAAACTATATTGTATAGTAAATTTTAGACGAATGCGTTTGATAGTTTTTACGTGAGAATAACAAACATATATTTTTGCGTTTTTTATTTACCTACGTACGATTCTCTTATGTCATGAATGCCACTGTCAGAACTATGCGTTAAATAAGATTAAAAAAATTGTTAAAGATAGGTAAAGTTTATCTCCGAATTTCTATTTTAAAAAAAGAAACATCGAAATCTGTCCCTCGAGACAAAAAACCAAATTAAACAATACCATGCGAAGTTCCGAAGGTAAAAAAAACATTTTAAAAATAAGTCGTATTGAGAAAATGTATATCGAACTCGCTTGAAAAGCGGGTAATCGCTCATACCATCCGGTAATGTGCTAAAACAATTATTATTTAAAAGAATCATTTCATGGATAATTAAGTTTAATAATTTGTTAAGTGCTCTTGGCGCGAAGGAATTCAATTGTATAGTGAACCTCTATTAGCGTAACAAGTAATAATAATTTGTAAACTGATACAGAATCGTTATTTAATTTTGGATTATAATGCAATAATACGATACAGATACAATAAAACAAAAGATGCGACTATACAGAGACTAAAGAGTAACATTATAAAAATTTTACCAAATCAAAAAATATACCCTACCAAAAAAATCAAGAAATATAAATCATACTCTTGAGAATGACTCGTCATTTTTAAAAATTTTGTAATCCTATTATAAATTAAATAAAAATTCTTATACATAATTTATGCAAAATATGAAATAAAAATTAAAACATATTAATAATTATTAAATATTAAACATTTGTTCGTTAGAAAACGTGTAGTTTGCTTTGCCAATATCAATAAATTAAAAATCCTGTTTTGATTAAAGCATTTAAAATTCACGTGTCGTTTAATTACTTAATAAATTCTATTAGTCCAAGAAAATAGAGCTTGAAATACGAATTTCAGATAAAAGTTTGAATTTTTTATATAATGTACTTTGGAAGATCCGCAATCGACTAGTGAAAGTCTTTTTTAAATCCATCCAAATATTTATTAAAGGTTGCCTGGCAACACTTTTTAGTAATAAGGCCTATTACATTTCTTCTACTCTGTACAATTAGTCTGTAAGATGTAAATTATTAAAGAGTAAAATAATAAATATAGCCTGTCTATCATAGACAAAGATGGGAGCTACAAGTGACCTTAAGCAGAAGTCAGTCAATGTTAAAATAACACCTCTGCTTAGTTAATATTTAACTAAACCGTACAAAGATTTTAATGACTTTAACGACTCCAATCAACACCTGATGATAATCTTCACAGACGTGCGTCTACTCATAAAAATTACTAGTTTTATAAACTCAAAAGTTTGTATGGATTTGTTTGGATGTTCGATACAGTTTAACGCAATTACTTTAAATAAATTATTGGAGAGTGAAGTTCTGCATGTAGATACATTAGTCTTTCGACGTTCTACAACTTTTCCCCAAAATTAAAAATAAAAGTCTTGTTTTTTTTTCAGAACTTCTCGTTGATGAATTTAAAAAAGACTCACTTTTCATTTCAGTTGTTTTAAATTATATTATATCAAAAATTCAAGTTTATATCTGAAATTCGTATTTAAAACTCTATTTTCTGGGACTATCAATAAAACCGTAAATTATCCCGTAAAAATTACGGGATAATTTTTATCCCGGTGTTACTATGAGAATTAACGCGTTAGTAAGAAAAAAAAATGTATTCCACATTAACATGAAACAGTTAATCAATTTGAACGAAAAAATACCACAGGAAATTTAACAAAATGCCTTTTCTTGAAATTATTATACTTCTTTCCAAAGAAATTTATTAAATTATCTCGCCATTATAAATCTCGTATAAGAAATAAAATTTATAGTTCCAAAGAGTTTTTGTTTGTTTGTTAATTAAGATAGAATTAAGACAATTACTGTCCACATTTGATCTTTTTGCCTCCGTTTTTCAGTGATTTTTCTATATAATGTGGTCTTATTGTATGTGCGTTGATCAAAAGATCAAGGCTGAAGTTAATTGAGTGTTAAAATGATCTTAAATTGATAACAAAAACTTTAATTTAGTGTTTATTTCGTAATAAATTGGGTGGTTATGTGGTAAAGTGCGCTGCGCCTGTACGACGTGCAAAACTTAATCTGATAGTCCATAGTTTAATTCAAATTTCATCTAAAAATAACAGCTTGGTATATTCATTTGATATTAAAGTCGTAGCTTGTGGGAAAAATGTTATATTTTTAATTTTATGTTGTTTTTTATAACCAACTAGCTGACCCGTGCCGTTCGTTGAGCATAATGTTAATTATCCTTTTCGGTTTTTTATAGAGCATATGCCACTCGGCAATAATGTGGCTTTCGATCGGTGAAAGAATTTTTAAAATCGGTTCAGTAGATCCCGATTTTACCCCTTACAATTTAACAAACACACAAACTTTACTTCTTTACATATTAGTATAAATGACGGAATATGTCACTATAGTTTTTTAGTCAAGACAAGCAGATAACGATCCCTTACGATATTTTGGGGTAAATAGGTATACCTATGTGATGATATATTATACCCTAAAGCCTTCCACGATAACCTTCCTCCTAACTAAGAAAAAAAAGGAGAAAAGAAGTTGTATAGTATGTCTCGAATAAATATCAAAAGTGCGAGTCAGAACTCGGCGCATTAGTAGCAGTCGCGACAGCCCTAAACTCTTCCACATGTATGTGTTTAAGGTTGTAGTCATTAGGTAGTAAATAAATATGTATAGATCACGTCACGAATGTTTAGCGATGGACGAGAATAGCTGTGCATCGATAGAATCGCTCTCGTAATTGACGTATTGGTGCGAGAACGACAACACGACTGGGACAACCAATCAACGCTCGCGCACCCGATGATTGACCCGCCCCGTGCGCCGCGCCGTCCCCTCGATACCTTATTTTTGACTTCTGCGCAGGTTTCGTTCAGCGCTAAAGATTCGTGACGCGACCTATAGCAACCTTTATTAAAAAGTATTATAAGTATTTTATGGTGATAAATAATACGATTAATGTATACAAATTTGTCAATACTGGTTTACTCTCTAAGGCCGCTCTTTCCCCATAGAGCCTTGATTGTGTCTCCAACAAGTTTTGAAAACTCGTTTTTGAATAATTTTTTAAGTTCAATTTCTATGGTAATCTCAAATTAAAGTTAAGTTATATATTTTTATTTATAACATATAGTTAGACTACGATTTTGTCAAAGTGTATGAGCTTCTTTTAATATAATATTACATAGTAGCATAACTGCTTTCTGTGCGAAGGGTCGCGGGTTTGATCCCCACATCGGAAAAATATATTTGTAATTTACATTTGTATTCTTCTGGGGCAGAACACCCAGAGGTGTTGCTGTGTATTGTATGTATGTATTTACAAAAAGAAAAGTATTTTATATGTAATTTATCCGTTATCTAGTTGCCATTACACAAGCTTCTGCTTAGCTTGGAACTAGATGGCGCTGTGTATAAATGTCCTGAAAATATTTCTTTCTTTCTTTATCATAATTACCTTCAGAAAGTCAAGCTTAGGCGAGTGGTTACTTGCCACGAGGGTCGCGTCCACGATGCAGTACCTGTCTTTGGGCCCCTGACACGCCGCCCATTCGTCCAAGCTGTAGAACGGGGGTATTGAGCGGAGCATCGTTTCTGAAATGACATTTTTATAATTAAGTTCAATAATACGTTTTAACAGTGGGTTTAGAAACTTATTTCCGAGCTTGAAATGTACTGTTCTGTCCTTTAAAACTACGTGTTAAAAAAAAGTTTAATAAAGTGATAAAAATTGTTTGTAGTGCAAAATTCAACTCGAAGATTTTATGAGAGAATTTTCTTACAATTATCGGTGTCGCCATGTGAAAATTAATGTATTAATGTGCCAATTTAACTTATCTTTATTTCAAAAAAAAAAAAACAATTAATAATTAAAAATCTGAAGTAAAAAAGAAAAATCAAAGTTTAGAAAAGGCTTTACGGTCGTCATATAGAACTTTCAATTAATAAAAAAGGGTCTTTATTACGATTTACGAATCTATTGGAACGTCATGCATTAAAAGCGGTCCAGTAATTCAGACACAACAAAATACACCAAAAACCATACAGTTTATTTGCTCATTTAATACATAAGAACGAAATCAACTTTTCCTTTTTATTAATAAAAAAAAACTTAATATAATTATTTTTCGGTTTATATAAATAAATTATTAACCGACTTCTAAAAGGGAGGCGGTTTCTCAATTCAACCGCATATTATGTTTTTAGTAAACTACACTTAAAGATGCTATTCATTATTCGACCATTCATTACATTTGGCGACATGCGTCAATTGTTTGAATGTTCAATGCACTATTCTATATCATCATTAAATAGTATAAAACTAAGTCCCTTTCTTCTGTCTGTCTGTCCCTATGTATGCTTAAATCTATAAAACTACGCAACTGAGGAAGAGGTTTAAGAGGAAGGTTTATATCAGGGATGATATGGATATGAAATTTTTGACTTTGATTGGATGGCGGATATAGGAATGATTAATTCCCGACTGCTGAGATACAGTATTTTTACTAGTTCAGTAGTCGGGTGACCACAATTATATCTGATGTTTAATGTTAATGTTTAAATGATAAAATGATTAAAAATGATTAAAATGATCAAATGAATTATTATACGGTTACGGATATGAAATTATTTCGGATTATCCGATAGTTTCGGTTACGGTTACGAAGCTCCTTAATATTCCAAGTTTATATATAGATATAGTTATAGAACTAGCTGTTTCCCGCAACTCCGTGCGCGTGGATTTTCATATAAAGTTTGAACCCCCGTTATAATTATTTTTACCAGTTAAAAAGTAGCCTATGTTTTATCTCAGGCTCTAGACCATTTGTGTACCAAATTTCATTTCAATCGGTTCAGCGGTTTGGCCGTGAAAGCGTGAAATTATAAAAAGTTCCCTCGCGCAAACTTTTGGGGGTTCATTATAAAAAAAGTAGCCTATGTCCTTCCCCAGGCTCTAGACGATCTGTGTACCAAATTTCGTTCTAATCGGTTCAGTAGTTTTAGCGTAATGGAAAGACAGACAGACAGACAGAGTTACTTTCGCAATTATAATATTAATATGGATAATACGAGTATCATGTATGCATGAGAAGTACATCGGATGCATTTATCCTAATACGTGATTATGATACTGTCGGAAATAAACGTCAAACAATTATCGAGAAACAACTCACTTAACTCAAGAATTATACTTTACTGACGCATCTAGTTAAATATTTACGTTCAAAACAATACATTTTATGGCAACATTTATATTTAAAAAAATAGTAGATACGTTTTCTTTACGTGTTGTTTTGCCTTCTTTGTATGTTTAAGACTAAGCAATTGCTGGTTAGCTTTATGAATAAATACATAAATAAAAACTATAGAAACCCGAAAATCCATTGTTTTAGATTATAGGTATTTATAATAGCACTAGCCGTTGCTCGCGACTTATTCCCCGTCGATTTATTTTTTCATTATTTCTGCGCTCCTATTAGTGGCAGCGTGATGTTATGTAGCCTAAATCCTTCCTCGATAAATGGTCTATTCAATAAAAAATAATTTTTCAATTCGAACCAGAAGTTCCTGAGATAAGCGCGTTCAAACAAACAAACAAACTCTTCAGCTTTATAACATTAGTATAGATTGATACTGACAGACAGACGAAAAGCTACTTTTATTTTTATTACGTAGAGAAGGTCAAAACAAAATGTTAATTTTAGTTGAGTCGTTAGTTTGGTTAACTTGACCCTAATACATGTTTGTCAACAAAACAAATCTTTAACTATATATAAAAATATCACTACTAAAAGTGGGTTTAATTTGTTTTTTTACGAACAACAGCGAAAAGAGTAGGTAATGTTTTGGTAATTTATTTATAATTTTTATATTTCCCCTTTTTAATAAACGGCCTTCAAAATTTTTATCAATTTTATATTCTATTCATAATAATAATGGTCCATAAGAGAATTATCGAAAAACGCAATAAATCTGAAATTCTAACCTTAAAACTTAGGCTATGATAAACATTTCATAATCATATATACATAAGCCTTCATTTGTTTGAGCTTTAAAAATCTTTTCTTTTATTGAATAAAATGTTAAACATATATCATTTAAAAATAAACTAATGATTATGAAATTTATTTAAAAATTCAAACATCAATTACCTAGTTAAGACAATGACCTACTCATAGTGGAAATGAATGTCTACAAAATTATAAAATTATACTATTTTTTGTAGTATTAAATGTATTCATCATACAAACATTATATACGCGATTGTTTTAAATGTAGCAGTGTTTTACCCGCGTAAAATTATATTCCGATTTTTTGGTACCTACCTTTATTTTGACGGCGGGAAATCTACCTACCTACCATATTATGATTCTTACAAATACAGATTGATTGATAAAATAATTTTAACTAATTTTAAAAACTCCGATTAAAGATTACAACTTTCAATCTTAAAACTATTATATTATCGCAAAAGAATAAAATCGTAAACAACACTTTCTTTTTAATTGACATAAGCATATATTTTTTTTTGCATGTCACCCAACAATTAATATAAATACGGAACCCTCGCAAAACTGTTCACTGTATATTTTTTTTTATACTAGCAACGTTTTCGTAAGTCGTTTTAAAAAAAAGTTTATTTTGAATTTTATATTTTATAATATTCTTCTTAGCAACTATTTAATTTAACTTTAAGTCGCCTACGTTTGGCTGACAAAAAGCTCTGATAAGCTTTTAACATCTTAAAAGACTAAGTTCAAATCATTAGGTTACATGTTTGATTAGAAATTAGGCACCGAGCTATTTTTCTAATCCAATCTGTAAGACCAAAAACCTCTTCTCTTATCCATTATATAAATTTCAAAAATAAAATTGCTATATGAGCCATAAAATCAAACATTTTAAACTATAAAAATTAAAATTTATTACCATTTAATTCCACTTTACTCCCGAAAGCATAGCTCCCGATCGCCAATATAAATAATATAAACAAACTATACTGCATTTTCACTGATTTCCCAAAAATTTTCACTCAAACAACCAGAAACACTTATAATTACCAACTTCACTATATCATTATAAGCCCTATCATTCGAGATTAACAAATTTAAATATACACTAATTAAAATGAGTTTAATTAATCGTAATGATTGACGCTCCGTTAAGAGCGCGTGTCTTCAACTCAATCCGTACACTGGTTCGCTTGTGTGTTGTAATTCGTAAATATTACACACTGCGGGGGTGAAGGCCTGCTTCCCTTCTAGTTTCGTCACAATTGCGTGTGCTTTTACAAAAACTTGCACTTGATACTTGGCCTCACAATGTCAGGCACATCTCCGTAAACACTTTAGACTATTTTTTGAGACTACTCTTCCTTATAGGGCGGAAAAATTAGGTTGAAAAAAAACTTAATTATATAGCCTATTGAGTGGCAAAAACTAAAAGTATGGAAATTTATAAGTTTAAATGGCTTAGTCGTTTCAGCCATAGTACGTCTTAAATATCGAAGGAGAAGGCTCTTTTATATTTTCTCAAACTTCGAATCAGTTCACGCCTTGTTTTTAGCTATCAATCCCCATAAGATATCCATTGGCTGCGGAAAAGGTAGATAGTCGGACTTATGAAAGTCGCACATTATCCATAGGCATACTTACAAAATCTTTAGCTAGACATTTCCAGTCTCCATCCAGGAATATTCCGCCATCTTGATACAATTCTGAACCATTAAGTAGACATTTAGTTTTATACGAAATAGTCGTTTAAATTAGTCTAGCAAATGTCTCCTGGCAGATTTCCACGCCTACATGAAAACCAGGAACTTTTATCATAATATTACTTACATAGCACTTTTAAGAACATAGACATCTTAAACAAAAATAATTATTCAACCCATTCCCACACTATTAAAAGACGTGAAATTCCATTTGTATCTTTGTATGGTCTTGCTTTATCTACATTTTATATGTATGTGTATAAAAGAAAAGGTATATGTAACTTATCCCTTATCTAGTAGCCATAATACAAGCTCTGCTTACCGTGGAATTAAATGGCGGTGTGTAAAACAGTGTCCTGAAGTTATATCTTCTGAAATAGGACTAACTTAGGACCGGCTTTGCTATATACTAGACTAGCGACCTTTTTTTTTCCGTGGGGAAATGCTCACGCATACCTACGATCCTGGGGGTGAGAAAGTAGGTTATGTCGGACTCAAACCGACTAAAACCCCACGGTGTTCCACTGTTCCGCGCGTGACGGGGTCACGAGTGCTCTGGCGGACTCTTCCGCAGCCCCGACAGAGACCCCAGCTTTTCACGCATATAACCTTCCTATTGAATCTCTCTATTAAAAAACTGCAAGAGAATCGGTTGCGTAGTTTTAAACATTTAATAAATAGGGGTATAGGATTAGGGACAGAGAACGCTACTTCGTTTTATATTATGTAGTGATACTCGCATATAAACATTGAAATGCAATATCCATACTTAATATTATAAATGCTAAGTAACTTTGTCTGTCTGTCTGTCTCCTCATCACGCTAAAACTACTGAACGATTAGAACGAAATTTGGTACATAGATGGCCTAGAGCCCGGGGAAGGACATAGGTTACTTTTTTTTTTTGAACCCCCAATAGGTTGCGCGAGGGGTTGAAACTTTTTATAATTTTATGCTTTCACGATCAAACCGGTGAACCGATTGTAATAAATTTTGGTACACAGATTGTCTAGAGCCTGTGATAAAACAGGGTACTTTTTAACTGGAAAAGAGTTATAAAGGGGGAAGGGGGTGTCAAAGTTTATATGAAAGTCCACGCGGACGGAGTCGCGGGCAACAGCTAGTTGTAAATAAAACAACTAAGTATTCAGTATGCTTCCCATTTATTTTATCAGGAAATATTTTCATATTAATATAAGAGGTACAATACAGTGTCATTTAACTGGTGATCGCGGGAACCTTTCGACCTGACCGGCTCTTCCATACAAAACAAAACGGTTAAAAAAGCTATAGTCATGTAGCATTTAAAGCTTCGATTATTCATTTTCTCACGTGGCAACACTGGCACAACTACAGCTTTCGAGCGTTATTAATGTTGCCATCTAAAAACCGTTATAAAATTCGAAACAGTTGTTCTACGTTCAAAGTGCTTCTACATCTACCCACATTCTTTACGTAACAATTACTTGGTCGTGATGACGTAAGATTACAACAATATAGGAAGATTACTGGGCGAAATAGATAACGATAAATAACCCAAGCAACGTCACGTTAGGATAGAGTCACGTGTTATCACAACACATACATATAAACAGACTTTTTAAACGTATCTACACTACTTACATTCACGACTCCTTAATTCAAATATACGATTTTACAAACATTATTATTACCGTGAACATACTAGACGCAAGAATTATTTAATTTATTATGTTCGTAACCTTGTAAATACCGATAGATTATAATTTACCTCGCGAGATTGTAAACTTTCGAAAGATTGTGAACGTCGTTACAATTTTTTGGAATTAATTTATAATTTATCAGTATTTAAAAGTTAAGATGACATCTATAGGATAGGGGTTATATGCACCGCTCATAAGCTATTTCGAACATATTAGAATCATGATCTACGGGACGTCTCAACAAATACACCTCTACCAGTTACAAAAGAAATCAATATAAAATTTCAACATCAACATTATAACTCGATAACCAACATAACATGTTTAAATACTCTTCAATAAATCATCTAAGTATGAAAGCTATTAAATTTTCTCGTTCCACCGAAACTGGAGCTCTACTCCTAATGCAATCGTCGTCGATATCGAAACGTTTTGATACCGTGATATGGAGGTTACGAGCCTCTAACAAAGAATCGGATCGAACATCATTTCATTGTTTTGTTGTCGAAACAAACAAGGGAAACATTTTTTTTTTCTAACACGCTCAGAACTCAATGATATTAAAATTAATAGATATGTTTTAAGCGCAATATTTTGAAGACGCCAAACATCCTAATTAGGACGTCTTACCTTAAGGTAACCAAATTGGAGGCTGGTCTTTGCATTCACGCGCAACTGACAAAACTAACTACATATCTCTTTTTTTCGTGTTGGTTTAATCATTTACGTCTTTTCTATCATTGTGGCGTGTATGCATGTGTGCTACCGTACTTTTTTAGGTTGATTTGTAGGTATATAACATATCTATTAAGTATAATATCATAGAATTGAATCGAACCAAGTTAAATCGACGTCGAATGTGTTTGGAGTAGAGCTGCTGATACCTACATAAGACTCGCTAAATGCCTATACACTTTATTGTTAACATGATATGAAATGATTGTACTTAACATTTTATTCAGCCTCATACTAAAGCTAGCTTCAATGACGCGATTTTAAATTAATTTCAAACTACAAATAGCTACGCCAATCGGAATCCATATACATGCCTATCTGGTTAAAACATTCCATTTATAAATATTTCTATTCGCTGACCGTTTTGCGAATACCCGCAAAACCTTACTATTTTTGCAAACCGCTAAATAAGTTATTTAGCCAACACTTAGGTATATAATTATCAAAATGTAAGGTACTAAAATTTATAAAATGCGACATGGTCTTTCAATGAGTCACACCAATATCTTTGTTAAAAAAAAGACAAAATCAAAAGAAGCTTTATCGCTTCGCTTTAGTCACGTCACTTCGCATTGGCGTAAGCGCACCCACGTCAGGTACGTCTATAATATACATCTCTATAGTTTTAACTGTCTTGCATGGTAAAGCAATACATCGAACTTTATCTTTAAAAAAAATACCCCATTACTGTTTGTTAAAACATAATATGGTATTTTAAGAGGTAACAAAAAGCAAAAACATAATTTAATCCAGCATCTCAGACATGTTGGTGTGACCCATTTTTAGATTAACAAGAGCAAAGAAACGTATAAAATTAATAAATAGATTCCAATATAACATTTTTAGAAACAGACTAAGTCACCGCGATTAGCTAAGCCTAAATACGGAATATGTGTTCTATGATATAATAATATGTATACCAATTAGGTACTATTTGGACATTTTTACAGTGGCAACTATTTCCATATATATCTATATCATCTATAAGTATATAATAGAGCCAAATAAACGTTTACTTCAACACATATAGATATAATTAATAATATAAAAATCATTGTAACACCCATTAAAATATATTTCGTTGCACATATATAAGATAATAACCAGCACGGAAAAAATATTTTATACACTTAGTAGTACCTAATATAATATATGAAATTGAGAATTTATATATAAAATGTTATGAAGATATACAAATTAAACTAATGTTGTATGCTTCTTGTTAGTTCGATATTATTTCTTCGATACAAGAACGAATTTATATAAAAGACTTCATAAATAATTTAAGAGGAAAATACAAAATGCGTATTTTATCGAACACCTTTTTAACACAACAAAAAACCCCATTCTCAATTCAATACGTCATCCGAAACAGACCTAAAACTGTATCGTATTTTGAAACATCAAAAACATTAACTTCTGAAGGCTTTAGTTTTACAAAATATTTTAGAAAGCTTACAATAGCCGCCGATAAATATCACATCGACCTTTAGAAAGAGACCATCGGCTACCTTTGCCTTTAAATAGCGTTATCTCCTTCCCACGACACACACTGTCTCAGGAGACGACTAGCAAACGTCAAATCAAACGTGCGAGAGAGATGACGCTAAACAAAACCCAAATGAGACGTCGATCTCTTTCCAACGATTCATGTGCATTTTAGTCGGATAAACTGGACTAACAAAGATTGTAAAAGCATACATTATAATATCCTTTAGCAAGGACTTTTAATGTCTAAGTGATATTGTCGATAAATATTGAGCTAAGCGTTTTTAATACAAAGGAGGCAAGCTAAGGCGCGCGTTTTTTTTAACAAAGAAACAAAATAAAAAAAATTAAAAATATACTTACGTGATATAAGCGTAGAAGGCACAGAATTTTTTGGTTTAACAAAAAAGTATTTATTAAAATGTAATTAGAAGTCTCTAATGGAGTTATAATCTTTTTTGTTTTATCATTTGTACCTAGCGTATATTTTAACGGCATAATTGTTTTGACTGTTTTGACAGAAAAAATATTTAAGTTATTCTTTGTACCAATAAACCTCTGTTCTTTTCTTCGCAAACTTTATAAAAAAAATCTTTTATTTGGTGTTATTTTGTGTAGCAAGCAGGAATAGTGTTTATCTAAAAAAAACACTACACCGTTAATGCATTGATATTAGCTTGTTTTTTTTTAAATTATAATTGGTCAAATTGATAAGTTCCGCGCATCGTCAAAATCGACTTATCCGAACATCACATTTCTAACCATCGACAATATATTCTATAACATATAATACTCCTTCCTACCTTTTTAATATACTTTTGATTCATTTAAGAAAAAAAGAGAACTGGGATAAAAAAAAACAATAAAAATGTAATGTACGGACACCTTAGCGTTTCCTTTATTTATATTATATCAAATTTATATAAAGCTTCAATATACATATACACGTCAACGTCGAGAAATTATATAATTCCATATATTACCGGTCTCGTTGAAATGATACGTGACTTCAACAGACAAGGGCGGGTCGCGCCGGGCGGACGCCTTGTATGGGCCTCTACACGTAAACATAAATTATATACTGTTAAAAACTTTACGGTTGAAAACTATTCTGTTGAACCGTCGACTTATCTAAACCATAGATTAAATAGTGCTCATATATTCAGCGTTTCGTTAAAAGCGTTTTGGAGTAACTCTTATTTTGTTACTAAAATCAATCAATCGTAAGCTTTTCGTGTTTTAAATACATCAATAAGCTTGTTTTCACGTTTCGATGGTTTAACAGAACTGCAGTCAATATTCTGTACAGTAAAATATAAATAGTGAGGCGTCGTCCGCACAGCGCGAGCCGAAACAACAGCGCCTAAGAAAGAGTTAACAACATTAGAATAATACCCATAAACACGGCATAGTTACATGTTTACAATCGAGTTCCCGCAACTACGTACTGTTATCGAACGATTAACTATATTTCTTAACAGATTAATTCGTATTTTTCTTTCGAACTTTTTGAATGTGCAGTAACGGTTATCGGACGTAGAAAATGGGTTTGCATTGCAAATAAAAGAATTAATCGTTTAGTCTTCTTTTGAATGTTTTAAACGATTTAGGCTAGTAGTGTTTTCATCGTTTAAATTTTTTTTTAACAGAGTAAATACACACGTGGACATATAAATTTAAAATTGCTCCAAACAAATCATCGTTCCATACAAGTATGTTAGTAGCGGAAACTCTTAACCTAACAACTAGGCTTGCTGAGACACAATATACTGCTCCATCTCACTCCCATCAACGGCCCTTAGTAACGCTTCCGACAGCGTTTGACAACTTTTGACACCTCACAATAGCTTTTGACGACTTCTGACATCCCGCGGTAACTTTTGATAGCTCATAGTGACATTTGACAGCTACAAGTAGCCGCCAGTGTCTCGGCAAGCGTGCGATACTAAAGTAGTTATTGTACCAGACGGCTCGCGGCCCGTGCGCACTTAAGCGTGTCCTACGCAGCTAGAATATAACGCGCTAACTACATCGGTAAGAAATTTAACATTAAACATATCGAACGTAGTGAAACATTTACACCTATTATATCCACAGCTTACATTTAGCGAGAGTATTAACGATTATTTATCATAATTGGGGGTCGACTCAGCGGATACTCGATCGTGTAATCGATTAATTAGACGATCGCGATGATTCGTGTTCACGATAAAACGAATAAATGTTGGATGTTCATAGTTTCCAACGCTCTCTCTTTATTTAAATAACTCCTTGAGTTCGGCGGAATTTGGTCGTCGGCCATTTTGTTTTAATCGCGGTGTGATATGTTTAGGGTTGCGGGTGAACTTAAACATCCAATATTTATATGTATTTTGAAAATTTTTTTGCGCGCTCGATGTAGAGTGGGACGCAAGCTTATTTTTTTAATACATTAGTATTAATAATTCAATGTTGTCGATTCATCATTTATTCCATAACTCGGTGGTTATACACAATTTAATATATCTTTGGGCGTTATTATACATTAAGAATATTTTATGGGGAAATATTATAAATAATAATAATAATTAACACATACATTCGATTATCTCAGACATGAACATTTACTTAATAAAATGCAAGTTTTTTATTTTATTATTTCTCGTATTTAAACAGTATTCACTATACATTTGCAAATATTTTTTTAGTTTTTCCAATATTTCAGCTACCATAAGAATCCCTGCAGAAACATTGCATTTATGAAATAAATAAAACTTGCATTTTCACAAATTACATACAATTAAAATAAAATAGAACCTAAATATATCACTGTTTTAATATACAAATTACAATTATCATAAATGAAATAGCATTATTTACGGAAATTAGTAAAAATTAAAACACAAGCATAGAATATTATGCTATTAAGCACACGCCGAGTTTTTATATCAATTTGAGAATTTTAGAAATAAAAAATTCTTCTTTAATAAGGAATATGGCACGCGATTTTTTTTTTGTAAATAATTTTGTAGATATTAAGTAACTACTAACACAACCTACAATCTCGCAAACTTTCGCGTTTAGACGCGAAAGTTTGCGAGATTGTTGGTTTTTAATGTTCGTTACTCTTTCACGCAAAAACTATTCAATTAATTTGGATAAAATTTTACATGAAGGTAGATTCTAATCGGGGGCATAGTCTTCCCTATAAATAGAATCTACGCATTTATTTAGCATATTAGTTTATAAGATAACTTCTTAAAAATATCTAAAACAGGGAATGTTTGTACTACGAAATTATCAATATTTTTAAATTTCTATTTTACGTAATCGTATGTTAAAATTTATAACATAAAGATTACGCAAAAAATAGTAATCTTAAAGTCACGTCCATATTCCATATAACTTCGAATAGTTTTATTTCCAAAACATAAAATGCATCCATCGAGAAGTAAGAATAGAAATTACAACATTATATAAATGTTATACCATTTTACAACCTAACTAATATTAAAACTCAAACGAAATCGAAATCAACTTCAATTCTTTCATACACAAATTTCCCAATTTTGTGGGAAATGTGAGTAATCACCAGTAAATGTTTTAAATGCTCTTTACCTCACATCGTACACTCTCAAACTACAAACATATTTTTTTACAAATAATAATAATAATAATAATTCTTTATATACAAAATAATGATTTGCTTATAGCTAGCTATGAAACTATCGGCGAATTTCACATTTTAAATTAAAACAAAAAAAAATTAAAACTACGCAATGTTAGGTAATTATATTTATCGCAGATATTTTTTTCGTTACTTAAAAAGTTAACAAATTTTCCAAACTATCGATACCTCAATTGTTCAAATCAGTTCAATAATTTCGGCGTTAAATGGAATATACAAGCATACATACAAACAAATTTACAAACGTACATACACACACACACATACACACAGTAGACACACACATACTCGTACATCGCGCGTAGACGCAACAAAAAAATATCAGACCACGAATAAACTCCTTCTCAATATCCTAAACTAAATCTTAACGAATTTCTCAAACTACCCTCGATTTAAAAAAAATGAATTTTAATTAAAATTTGACATTCGCCAACAGTTGGGAACCGACAAACACCTACATACAGTATAATGGGATATATTAATAAATAATCTTTACAACGCGTAACGAAAACTAATTAATTAGAATTAATTCATTATAGGAGATACTCTAATCTGGAAATTAGGCCTGATCAAATGTAGCGAGAGCTCCATATTGAAATAAAATACTATTTAGAGATTATTATTGGCCTAGTGACATCGTTCGGTTTCTCTCGCGTACCTATTACCAGTTAGATATAGCGTTATCTTTGATAGTCTATAGCACGTAACCCGTAGTTAAAGAGATCGTATTCACCTCTATGATTGTCCGGGATAAAGACAAAAACTACTGCACCGTTTATCGATATACGATAGATTTAGGTATATATAGTAGCAACGCACAATGTTTTGATAAGTGCATAACTCAATAACCGTTTAACCGATTTCCATCATACTTCTTTTATAACATTCTTTGAAGTACTAGGATTCTTATGCAGAGAACCAAAGGGTATATAAGGTAGTATATAAATAGTGTAAGGTAGGATAGTTGAACAAAGTCGCGTCAGGCCAGCTTAAATAATTAAAAAGAGTATTTTATTTCCACATGAGAACACGTACAGTGACATCTCGCAACGCCCAGAGACATAATGACTAGTGATCTTACGCTAAAACCAATCTGGAATGGTCGGGACATCGGACGGGCTCCCGGTCTAAGGCGAGACTAGTTTCTCTCATGGGAGCTACCGAACTATTCACCGCTTGTGATATGGGCTTACAATAATAATTACAGTTGAACCTCTTAAGTTAACTCTAAAAGAAATCCCTTTCAACACTAAAACCGGCGAAATTGCTCCAAATTTTGAAATGCAGAAGCAAAACAATGAGTGATGTTCAAGTATAAGCAATTTCGTTACATATTATTTCTCAGCAACTCGACTCGATAAATTTGGACCTCTGTATCTCGATCGTATCAAAACCAAGTCGAATCATTGAAATTACTTTTCCCTTAAAGTTCGACTTGTAGAGGTTCCACTGTAAATCATTAAAAGACCGTACCGTCTTAACAACAAACTTCGATTTTAATTGTAATAGTACTATTCGTTCCCAGCTCTCTACATCCATCTTATCACTCGAGGAGTCGTCAGTGAGCCCGCACCGGCCGCCCTCTTGCTCCGAGATCTTTGACCCTATCGAGGAGGGTGCGACTCATTTCTCCTGCTTGGAGAGGGCGAGTGCCAGCTGCAGCTGCGCCTCCTCGATCCGCCTGCGGGCCTCCGCCTCGTTCTCCAGCTTCTTTGACTCGGCGGCCGCCCAGGCCCACTGCTGCTCCTCCGAGGGCAAGAACTCCACGCTTCGAGCCTCGTTGGGCTTCTTCTTGTCCTTCTGCTTGCTGCGCGCGATGCCGCCTATCGTGTGCACGAGCGACTTCGCGTACTTCACCGGCTTGGGAGACTTCTCCTTCTTGGTCGGTAGAGTGTTAGTCGGCCAGGTCTCGTTCAAGTTCTTGTTAGCGTCCGTGTTGAACTCGGCAGTCCAATTATCGGTTTTATTGCCCCAGTTGTCCGTCTTGTTGGACGTGGCTTTTGTCGCCCAGTTGTCCGTCTTGTTCGCCGTATCCTTGGTGGCCCAGTTGTCGGTTTTGCTGGCCCAAGAGTCCTTCGAAGCGGTGTTCTTGCCCCAGGCGTCGTCGGAGCGCGCGGGCTGGCTCCAGGCGTCGTCGGGCAGCCAGTTGTCGCTGGGCCAGGCCGCCCACGAGTCGTTGCCGGGCTTGCTGTTGGACTTGCTGAAGGGGTCGTAGGCGACGGGCGGCGCGGACACTCGCCCACTGATGCGCTCGGGCTTCGAGAACGTTCCGTTGAGGTCGCCGGAGAAGAAGTCGTCTCTGTCGAAGCCCGCGGCGGAGGTGGAGCGGAAGTCCTTCCTGGAGTCGGTGACGTCGGCGAAGGGGTCCTCGATGTTGAAGGGGTCCTCGTACCGGTAGTCTTTGAAGGGGTCCTCGGTGAAGTCGAGGGGTTTGCGGTCGGTCTGGGCAACAAAGTGTGTGAGGGGGGGGTTGCGCGCGGGGGGGGGGGGGGAGGGGGGGGGGGGGGGGGGGGGGGGAGGGGGGGGGGGGGGGGAGGGAGTACGCACACGTCGCCGCCGCCGCCGCTTAGCGCTGCAATGTGGGGACAAGCACACGAGCCGTGGTTAGCGAATGTTAGTGAGTGTATGTACGGGATGACGCACGCCGTACGTCGTGACGTCACACAAGCAAGAAACGCGCTCCACGCGACACCACAGTTATTGTGTACAAAGGTTAATCGTTACGATATACAGAGTGGGAAAAAACTGAAGCACAATTAGTTATTATGATAGACATAAGAGCCATTAAACTATATCTCTTGACGTCACAATATACAGATATATAGAAAAATATTATTTACAAGATTTTATATCATAGAATTATTGAAAGGTATTATTTGATTTTAATACGTGATATAGATACATACATACATATAAAAAAAATAAACTACGTAAAGATACTAGCAAGACAATATAAAAAACGGCAAGCGTATGAAAAAATTCATGCACACGAAAAATGTACCTAAATAATAATGGCAAATCAAATGCTTGTCCCAACAAAGCGGTGAGGCTCAAAAAAAATAAAAAAAACAAAAATATCTATAGATCTACAAAATTAAAAACAAAACTCATGCATCGGTCGACATGTGCGCACTTAACATAAGAGAATGGCATTTAACACAACAGAGAAAGTAAAATATTATATTCAATTTAGCCAAAAGTGAACAAACCACACAATTTCAATGGAATAACCTATATACCTTTATAACCATATTTGTTCGTCTATATGGTATACTACGCTACGAGAAATGCCTACAATCGTTTTGTTTTTTATATTCAACGATATGACTTTTAATAAAAACGAACAACAACAACAAAAAAAATCGTTAGTTTTTAAGATTTTTTTTTAACTATAAGCGAAGTGCCCTTAAGGTGGATTTACACCAAACGAGCGAATGCTCACTCTATCCCCAGTACGTCAAATTCTTCTAGTGTAAACAGGCGTAGAGCATTCTTTCGTTGTTCTTAGTGCGTTCGCAAAGATTCTATAGAATATTTTAAGAATGCTCGCTCGCGTTGCTTAGAACATTCTAGCGTGTTCGGACGCGCTCGCTCCACTGAGCGGTCTCATCTCTTGTTTACACCAAATGATTAAGAAAGAACATTCTTGTTCTAGTTCTAGTTCGTTGTTCGTTTGATGTAAATAGATACGTCAAGCTTTAGTTTACACTAGATATTAACGAAAGAATGCTCTAGTTCTAGCTCTAGCTCTATGTTCTTTTAGTCTAAATCCACCTTTACACGATTCTATCTTAATAAATAATATATTAAAATATAATTATCACGTTGGCAACGAAACAGAATAATGTCAGGAAAAAAAAACATTTCCTTATTTTCTTCTTGTCGTTCTTATGAATACATTATATCAATTACTCTAAATTACGTCAAATAATAATTATCATGAATTAAATTCTTGTTTAAAAGCCATTTAATTCATGAAGTTGGGCTATGTTTTTATCGCTTTCAAATTATTTAATTAAACGCCTATCAAATTTAAGTATGACTTAAATCAACAGGCTGTAATAAAATTAAAACTTATATTGTAATTCTGAACCAAGGTGGTTCAGAAAACCCAGTCCGAAACTATTGGTTCGATGTTGAGAATTTGATATGAGATGATAAAACTTGAATATATGTCGTAAGCGCGATTCAGAATCCTATCCTATTACTATTATAAAGGCGAAAGTTTGTAAGTATGGATGTATGGATGTATGGATGTATGGATGTTTGTTAGGCTTTAACGCAAAAACTATAGGCCTGATCATCATAACATTTTTAACACATATTCTTCGAATTAACAGAATCAACATAGACTTCTTTTTATTTCCGATACAATAATTTATTAAATACGAGCGAAGCCGCGTGTTAATGCTAGTACGTTATTTTCTTTTTTTCTTTATTAATCAAACGTTTTTTGGGCGATATATTTCGTTTGAATCGGTATTAAGTTATTCCTTTACGAGCGAGCACGTCCAATCGATACGAAATGCCATTCTCAATGACGTGCATTAAATGCGAAGCTTACGTACATACAATTTTACTTTCTCTGCAGCTTTAAATATACAAAACAATTAGCTACAACTATAACACTAATAAATAATTATCTGAAATTAAACAAAATTAAAAAAATAATATTAAATTCAAAAGACTACAGACATATATTTTGCATCTCGACGTTTAGAAAGAGAGGGACAGATTATTTCAGTTTCATAGAGCGTTTTCTCTTTCACACGATGCAGTACCTATCCTTTGTTATATCTGGTAACTTGATTTGAATATCAATCGTCACACAAGTGTGTGTGTGAGAGAGATAGACGCTATATCAAAAGGAAATTTGTCCGTCGTCTCTTTCTAATGTCTATATATGCATTATTTACTCAGGTAGGTTTCGACAAATGAAGCTTACAAAATACAGCAAGATCAATTTTAAATTTAAAAATCTCTTCTTTAATATAGTTAATTAAAATTAATTATAATTTGTAAGCATCATCTATTTAATTGTAAAAAAAAATATTTTCTGTCATTGGAATAACATATTAGAATTATTGTTTTAAAGCGGGATTCGAGAGAAGGATTCTTTAATCCATACTAATATTATAAATGCGTAAGTAACTCTGTCTGTCTGTCTGTCTGTCTGTCTGTCTGTCTGTTACGCTTTCACGCCAAAACTACTGAACCGATTGTAATGAAATTTGGTACACAGATAGTCTAGAGCCTGAGATAAAACATAGGCTACTTTTTAACTAAAAAAACGGTTATAAGGGGGAGAAAGGGGAAGTTAAAGTTTATATGAAAGTCCACGCGGACGGAGTCGCGGGCAACAGCTAGTATTTTATATATATAAAACTAAAGATGTAAAATGCTAAAGATGCATATACTAGAACTTGTCCCAACAATTTTAATGTAAGATGAAATAATATTCACTTACAGAATCTTGTTCTTTAAGTACTGTCGCATCGAAGTGACAAATGACGTCATATGACGCGCAAAGTAACGTCAAACAATCATACTAATATTATTAATGTGAAAGTTTGTAAGGATGTATGTATGTGCGGATGTTTGTTTATTCTTTCACGCAAAACGGCTGGACCGATTGAGTTGAAATTTGGCATGTAGATAGGTGTTACCCTGGACGAATTAGTAGCGGTTGCCACATGTATACTCGTGGAAGTTTTTTTAACTTAAAAGAGACATATATTATCCCAATGACAGCTCATAAAGTCTTATCTAGCTAATTTATTTAAAAAATTGTTATTTGTAGATAAAAAGGAGTGATTTCGGCGAATTTAAATAGGAGGATTCATAGGGGGGTTGCTACAGACTAGGGGTGGGGCATAAACAATTATATAAAGGGGGTAAATACTGCACATATTAAAATAGTTTTACATTATAGTGAACAGATTTTACAGTATGATTTTTGACATAGCTGTAACATTTAAGTCTAAAAGTGGGTCTCATATTATATTCAGTCAAAATAAAATATATAAAAACTTATTAAAAGCATTAAAAGGGGAGACATTAAGCGGATATTAAATAGTCATAAGGGATAAGATGTTGTTATTTTAGAGGGAGATAAAAAAGGAATTAGAGTCAAGGAATTAAATGAGTTATAGAAGGATTAAGCAGTTTACAGATTAAAAGGTGTGAGAAGAATACAAAGAAGTTTATGTAAAGGGGTCTATAAACAATGCGGGGTTTTTTTAAATGGGTTAGATGGGATAAGAGGGAGTTAGTTTTTATAGAAGGATATAAACTATTCGGGGTTTTTAAAAGGGTTATATAGGGTATATTAAGGGGGGTTTCGATATTTAAAAGGGGATTATAATAGGGGGGAGGTATTAAAAGGAGTAAATACATACCTTGCCGGGCGGCATGGGGCGCGGCGGCGCGGGCCGCGGCGGCGGCGTCTTGTGCCGCTTGCTGCTGTTGCTGCTGCCGATGTTGCTGGCTGCTGCGGGGCTGAAGGCGTTGGAGCTGGTGTTGCTGACGGTGGTCGTGTTGCGTGTCGGCGCGTGCAACACGGCGAACGGGTCGGATTCCCACGCGCTCTGCACGTGCAACAGTAGTATCAATTATAGAGA
>JADANM010005443.1:8795350-8815115 GCA_026213755.1 Eurema hecabe
GGGCGCGAGGGGGGCCGGGGGGGCCGCGCGCGCAGCTCCGCCGGCAAGCTGGTGGGCACTGCGTGCTTCTCGAGAGCTTTGTACACGAGGTGCATCGCCTGGAAAGTTATTTACATTAACATTATTTATTAACCCCCGACGCAAAAAAAGGGGTGTTATAAGTTTGACGTGTCTGTCTGTCTGTCTGTGGCACCATAGCTCCCGAAGGAATGAACCGATTTCGAGTTAGTTATTATTGTATTAAAGGTGTTTTACGGGCGAGTGTTCTTAGACATGTTTGATGAAAATCGATTCTGCCGTTTAAAAGTTATGGGGGTTAAATTAGGGAAGAAAAACCGAATGTTAAAAAAAAAGTGAACCAAGAACCCATAACATAAGTAACATAACTTACTTTATAGCAGCGTAAATGATTAGTACGATATCTTTTGAACTTACCACAATAAACTCATGTCTATCGAGCATTCCATCTTTGTCCTGATCAGCGAGGTCCCAAATCTTTCCTAGTGTCTCCAGCGGTAGCTTTGACTCCATCAACACTCCTTTTACCTATAACAGCAAAAACAACAAGTAAGAATCTATTTGTGTCTGTTGGCAAACGTTCAGACATTTGTATTTTTCAAGGGGTCTGGGTGTTGCTATGTATTGAATATATGTATGTATTTACAAAAGAAAATATGTAATTCATTCCGCTATCTAGTTGCCATAACACAAGCTTCTGCTTAGCTTTGAACTAGATGGCGCTGTGTATAAATGTCCCGAAATTATTATTTATTTATTTGCGTGCCCATACGGCGGTTCTATGTTTTATTATTTTATATCGGTTAGATTTTATATTTTACAAGAAAAAGTTAATGCTGGCATTTGTTAAATTTGCTTTCACTTGAATAGAAGAATTAAAGTGTATACACTTTAATTCTTAGCTATACTTAAAAGAATAAAACAGGCAACACTGGCGACAACGACGACGAATGATATTAGTGAGATTGCCAGCCAAGTTAATAAACTTGTTAAAGTTATTTACAAAGGTTGTTTAATAAAACAACCTTTATAAATAACTATTCTTCCTTCACCCACTAAAGTAGAGGAATGGAAAAGCTGATAAGTTCACATCTTTCAGTCATATAAAAATACTATTATTTCCACAAACCTTATTGCCAGGTATCAGTCCGTTGCTCGGCTGGAGAGAATCAAACAACTGACTGTATTTCTCTCTTTCGGCCGGCTTCACACTCCAGTCACTCAAGGGTGCCATATTGGGCATCGGACTCACGCTAGGAGGAGGCACTTTGGGCAGCTCTCCCTACAAATACGACAAATTCATGATAAATATTATAGTTAATGGATTTTTTTGATTAGAACTCTAGCCCTGATAGACTAGATGGTAGCGTGATGATGTTAGGTCGAATTAGGCCGGCTCGTCCAGAGAGATCTTGCGTTAAAGCGTACATTGCGGTTGAATCAGTAAGCACTGGAGGCCTATTCTTCCATTTACACCACCTTTATAATAGCTTTGATTCCCTTTCGTCACACGTCATTCCCCTATATCAAAAATTGACAAGACAAGAAATGCTTTGCGAACTTACTCAATCGAACATCACATTAAAAAAATGTGGTTAGCTACACGATTCTTCAATATAGCACTTTTAATCAGACTATTTATTGGGAAGCTAACTTATGTGACGGATCAACCAGACAAAGACTGTAATAAGTGGTACGGATTAAAGACTCTAAAAGCACAGTAATCAGATATGAATGTATGCATTCATTTACTATCGTCTAACAGTTAAACAGACTGCACATATAAGTGATTACTATAGAGTTACCATAATAACTTACCACTTTAGGTGGTGGTGTCTCTGAGTGAATATTACTCATGTTTATATCCTTGCCGGCCTGCGCCAGCGCAACCAGCTTCAATGCTACGAATAGACCTGCCTGTAAACAAACAAACAAGCAAACATTACATAACATTCTTACTTCCATCTAAAATGGTTGCCTGGGAGAAACTGTTCATTAATAAGGCTGCCTGTTATACCAATTTTGTCTCTTTTTTTTTGTTGGATACAGAATGGAAAAAAGTCATATAAGTTTATTAGTTTGCTTAACAAGTAGAGTTTAATCCATACTGATACACTACCAATGTGAAAACTCAAACAACCTTTCTAAGTTTTCAGACTATATGTAAACAAAGTGTTGGGAGAGACTTATTGAATTGTTCTACAATGTTATTATCTAAATTAATGTTTTTTATTAAAATTTAACCCTCCATTTATTATTATGAATGCCATTGTTTGAGCATTATATTTGTTACTATTTCAAGAAACATAATGATTTAGAATAAACCTACATTTAAAAAAGACAGCTTAAATCTCAAATTATAAAGATTTGATATATAAAATATTAATTTCAGTGCCTATATCAATTCCATGCATATTATGTACCCCTATGTTTTATAATATCCAGTGATGATTAAAGAATAAATTGTAACAAGAACAACTTTAAGTAACACTGAAGTCCCTTGCATGCTTGTTTTTTACAACTTTTATTCACCTCACTTAATTAAATAGGTGCGCACCGCCTACTTTTTATCACGTAAAATGCCATGCAGTTATTAAATATTTCTCTTATCATTTGAATATTAATTAATAAATGTCATTAAACTTTCTCAAAGAAACAAATCATATTAGTACTTTTTTGTAAAATATTGCTTTCGTGTGAACTTTTTTTGCTGTTTAACTTGACGTTTAGATAAAAAATCGAAAAACCTATGTTGTTACAAATTTTCACCATTAATACAAATGTTTGCACAAGGGGCATTGATGAGGACTTTTCACAATTCATTTATAATGGTATTCTGAAAATTTATAGCAATTTTTAGCCTTATGGGAATTATTAGGAACCATAAGTCTTATAAGATCTGTACTCGGTAGTAGTAACCATTTTTCTCTGCTTAATATCCAATCAATTGTCAAAATCGAAATCGGTATAGCTGTTTTTGAGTAATGCGCTTAGCATAAATTTGGCGATGTTTTATTACATACTTATTTATAATAGTTAAAATTTAGCGTAAAGGCTTTACATACCAATAAATTAAATCCTTATCAATACATCTTTAAAATCACGTTTAATTTCACATAACATCGACACTAAATAACAATTTTTACAAACTATTAACTCGACAACCCACACACTCTTCACATATAAACGCTACGACTGTCGAGTGTCGCCTAGATATCATATTATCACTCGTCATTCACACACACACTCATCCTCCCGAGTCAATATTGTCATTACATTAACTGACTTTCAAAGTTATCAATAATGTGTATTTTTTTATTTTAAGATGGTTATTTAGCTGTTATAATTACTTTGCTATATGTTTTTTTAAAACTTTGCTAAAAACTGTTAGCAAGTTATACTCTCGTATCGAATACGTACTTAAAAAATCAAAATTAAGTGAAAGGGAACTCTAAATGTACTGAATTTTGAAAAATCTTACTAAAAACCATTTTTTTTTAATTTCACTGGCTATATGCCTATCTTTCAACACAAAAAAAAATTAAAGAATCCGATTTACGCAAGTAAAACAGAGAAACGCAGCTAGCTAATTTACTTTAATGGCTAATAAAAAAATTGGCATATTTTTTATGTAATAGCTGTCAATTGGACAGGAGGTTTGGGTGATGGTAAATGACCATCTCCACAAATGAATAGTTTCAAAGTAAAATGCCTCCATACTTAATTGCCAGCCATTAAAAAAATACTACACTATCATAATCAATTTTTAACCGACGCGTAGAGAGGGGTGTTATAAGTTTGACGTGTCTGTCTGTCTGTGGCATCATAGCTCCCGAACGAATGAACCGATTTCAATTTATTTTTTTTTTGTATTAACGGTGTTTTACGGGCGAGTGTTCTTAGACATGTTTGATGGAAATCGATTCAGCCGTTTAAAAGTTATGGGGGGTTAAAGTGGGGAAGAAAAACCGAATGAGTGCAAATATGCTTACGTGGGGTATCAAATGAAAGGCTATCTATCACTTGTACATCACAAAAAACATCAACTTTTATAAGTTTGACGTGTCTGTCTGTCTGTCTGTCGGGGGTTTTTTAAATTTTTATTTAACTTAAAACATCCATACATTTAACTCAACAAAAAAAAAAAAAATGGGGTGAATGCGACTTTTAACCTCCTTGCAGACCATTACGCATGGACGGTTCAGAATTTTATGGATCTGTCCCACAGAAACGGCGTTATTACTGTTTTATTTGGGCCTAGGCCAAAACATATCAGACGACTGTCTGACGAACGCCTTTACTTGAAGGTCGACATTTTCGCATAATGAAAGGTTAGTTAATCATCTTTGTTAATTTATATATGTTACTTAGATATTTGTTAATCAGATATATTTGAACACATTACATACTTTCTGTCCCTTTTCAATTACCTTATAAAAGTATTGACTTACAATTATGTATTTAATATATTATACTTATTTTAAGTAACAGAATTGTAAAGTTTTATTTTAAAAGATTATTTTTTTCCCATTTTTAACCGACTTAAAAAAAGGAGGAAGGTTTCTCAATTCGACCGTATGTTTTTTTTTTGGTAAAAAGTGTGGGACCCGTGCGGGTTTCTTGCGCCGGTTCTTCTCGCCGGGTTAGTTTCCGAAGCGGTGGTAGGCACCATGTAGACTTTCTGAAGGTATTTCTTTCAAATTTTTTCAGAAATAAAACATTTTTCATTTTCATTTTCATATCCTACATGTTAATGTCCTAGGGTTTAATCTACCTTTATGCCAAACTTCAACCGAATCTGTTCAGTACTTTTGACGTGATAAAGCAACAAACACACTTACATACAAACTCACACACTTTCGCGTTTATAGTATTAGTTAGAACTAATAGGATTTAATTTACATAGCTATTATTTTAAAGATACTTTATTTTTAAATAGTACCTATACTAAAGAAAGTTTTAGTTCATCACTTCTAATTAAAGAACAGAATTCCTATTAAAATATTATCAGAAACGGAATAAAGTTTTGACGGGTGAAACCACGCGACACAACTACTACATAAAAGAAATTTGAGCATACACTCCATTTATAACCTAATAATAGCTGTATTGATTTTAATGTTTTATACTTTCATCATTATATCTTTATCCAAAATAGCAGAAAAAGTAATAAAATATTGTAAAAGACACTTTTAATGTAAATAAAACAACATAGCATATCTAGTTAGATATACTTGTCTATTTACAAAACGCTAAGCCATATGATCCGCTCGAGATGAAAATTTATCAGATAAAAAAATTCATTCACAGCATACTTAGTTTGTTTGATAAGATTAAATTTAAGATTGCTGAAAAAAATTCAAAAACAAGTACCAGATAGCATTTCTGTTTTAATTTATATAAAATTTGAACATCACAATCAAAAAACTATTTCAACTCTCTTTTTCTATTGGACTAATATAAAATATAAAAAATATTATATGTAAATAAGTTTCAAGTATGGAGTAATTCTCATGCATACCTACAATCCCATGGAGAGATAAAAGCAGGTTACTTGAAACTCAAGCCTACTAAAACCCCACGAGTCACTGTTCTGCTATGCAGCTTAGTCTGATGCTCTTACAATCTCCATCAGTATATATAAATACATATGCCACCTATTTATCAATGAACAAACTATAATCGAAATTTATTACCAGTACGGATAATAATGATGATATACTAAAACTAAAAATAGCAGAAAAGTGTTCAAATCGTCATTTGTAAGGTTTCAATTAAACTTTAGTATGCAATGGGAAATATAGATAAAGTACAATCTGCTTATGCGTCAATAAAAATGCATTGAAGACATTGAAATTACAAATTCATGATTATTGTTCTATGTAAATTACAACTACTAAGAAAATAGCAAAATTTCAGTGGAACCCTTACATGATTATAATTTATGAACGTAAACAGGCACAGAAGGACCAGTATGAAACTCTTGGTCTAACTCATAGTGAATCAACATTCATAATTTTTATTCAAACCTATGGAATATAATATCTAAAGTTATAACAAGTCAGCTTTGAATTTAAATAATTGTAACCCAAGAACAGCTGTAGCAATGTTCGCTTCTATAGATTTGTCGACAGCAGAATAATAAAAAAAATAATGACAAAACATAATTTCGTTTTGAGTGGATAAATCAACAAAAATAGCTTGCTACAATATAAATTTCAGTATTCTCAATTAACAAAAAACCCCCGAGTGTGTCAAGGTCGAAAAAATTAACCCTAGCTTTATATTTAATCAAACATATAGTGCACTAGCGACCCGCCCAGGCTTCGCAAGGATTTATTATCCATGTATCATACTTATTAACCTTCTTCTGGAGTCACTCTATCTATTAAAAAAAACCGTCATCAGAACTGGTTGCATAATTTTAAAGATTTTAGCATCCATAGGGATATAGGGCCCGAGAAAGCAATTAGTTTTATACTATGTAGTGAAGTGGACTAACCTTATCCAAGTAGCCTTTTCCTGTTGGATCTGAGAGATCCCATATTTTGCTAAGGACGACATCGCTGAGCCGTGACTTCTTGAGGAAGCGTGCTGCGTCCAGGGCCTGTATTGCCCCAGTGCCATTGGGATCTACCTGTAATTAATATTCAATTTTTCTGTCACTTTTTGTTACTATTTTCGTCTGCACTCAAGATGTGTCATGAGGTGTTGCATGTCTCAATAGTTTGAACCGAAGGTGTGTGGAGGAATACATTTATAGTTGGTAGTAGTAAGGAGAAGAAGAGAAAATATAATACATGTACCCACACACTTAATATAAGATGATTTGTGATCAAGTGCTATGCTATACTTCTTTGTATAAAAATTATTCATGTCCTCCTTTAAAGAGGATGTAAATTCATAATATATTTCCTTGAAAAAACTGGGGTTGTATGGATGCCTAGTTTTTTTTTCTTAAAAAATAATGTCTAGATGAATGGTCTATTTAAAGGATAATTTTGACTGCCCTAATTCCTTGAAATTAATATCAGTTTCTTTACTACTATTTATGAACTCTAAGCTATCTTAAATTCATAGTCTACAATTTTACAACCGGCCTAATACTTTTGGCAAGCTTAATTTTAGCAAGAATATAGGGCAAGGCTTATAAGAAAAATGAATGTTATATTTCATAAGCTAAGACACATAATTATAGTAATATTGTACCAAATCTATACTAAAATTATAAAGAAGTAAAGTTTGTGTGTTTGTTAAAATGTAAGGGGTAATCTCGGGATCTACTGAACCGATTTTAAAAATTCTTTCACCAATAGAAAGCTACACTATTGCTAAGTGTCATAGGCGATATAAATGGATTGTTAACTAGTACTAATAAAATCATTTATATTTAACTGAGAAAATAGTTATTAAAAACTACTACATGAATATTATAATTTGTTTTAATTATCATAGGCATTACTTATAATAAAAAATATCACTTTTCATTTTCAAAGAACAAATTTATATATTTAACCATTTTAATCTAATGTTCTTTAAAAAATTGTGCAAATTACTTATAATTTGATGCAAGTGTAAGTTCAAATAAATTATGATATGGTAAATCTATGCTTATTATTTCTAGGAGATCATCAATAATTAATTACTCTTTTTTGGTATCTTTTGTAGAAATCCTTGTAAAGTTTTCAAACACATTCATCAATTTAAGATTTTTTTATCTACAGTGAAATTCGTTTGTCATTTTTTATTTCAAAACGTATAGGCATATATTTTTTTTTGTCTATTAAAACGTCTTTTAGCTCAGTTATAATATTATACTGTTGTAAATAATAGTTTGTCAGAACTTTGGAAAAAACGTCACTAATCCAATATGTATAATATGTATTTATGATGTATTTTGAATAACTTACCTGGTGATAATAGGCCTCGTATATAGAACTGTGGGTCCCTGCCACCTGCAATGGTTCAATCCACATTTTTGTTGATTATTTGTTAACTAAATCACTATTTAGAGGGACTTTATGGGTGTGACATATCTAAGCCAATTGAAACCGTAAGACGTTAAATCACTTAAAAGTAACAAAATCTCACAACTGAAGACACCGATACACAACTACACTATTCAATAAAGTAGTAAATTATCTTAATTATGATGTAAACTATTGATTTCAGATGATAACTTCAGCATAATCCGTCATTAGATCCCGACACTTTGACACCGCAATTACGTAGTTTTACAGTTTTATATGACGATCGAATGTTATTTTATAAATATATATTTATAAATTAAGTTTTTTACACACGTTTATATTTAATCGACACTAAACTAGTAATTTTATTCGGGCAAATTCTACCTGAGTAGGAGAAGGCAAAGCAGCCATTTTTTACATCTCCCTGTCGACCAATCAATAGAGTCCACTGACTATAGACATTTGACATTTGTTGTAAGTGATGCTCCTACTCTACCAAAAATTTATATCGATTTTAAAACGATTGCAA
The DNA here is from genome assembly GCA_026213755.1 of Eurema hecabe. Lineage (NCBI taxonomy): Eukaryota > Metazoa > Arthropoda > Insecta > Lepidoptera > Pieridae > Terias > Terias hecabe. The sequence continues at coordinate 8,803,868 of JADANM010005443.1, forward strand.
ACAATAATTTTATTCGGATAATTTTGTAACCATACTTTAAAGTCCACAATAGTTCTTGTCTATGATTTAATAAAGAAGGCCAACATGTCACCATTTAAAATTAATTCCAGTTTCATTTCATTATTGCCTCGGATTTTACACTCAAATCGAAAAAATATAATAAGTTTTATATACCATTTATTTTTAAGTAATAACTTTACACGAATTAAACGTTTCAATATTAAAGATAATCTTTATTCAGTGCCATACAACATTAACGTAACATAAAATATTCTTATAACATTCATTTTGTGTATACTATATAAAATAAAAACGTTTTATTCTGAGCATCGCTTGAATATTTGACTGAAAATCTTGAGTTTATCTAATCCTTGCTTATTGATATCATAACAGGGCAAATCTTCAAATCTCTTCAACCATTGATCAATATTTTTGTGTCTGTTTGTAATTGGGTATAAAGTGCTCATTGAACTTATTGTTAACATTGCACAGAGATCGCATAAGTACATCTGTAAAATCGTAAAAATTATTGTTATTATTTTTATTTTATAGCAAAAAGCTACTAGGTCAATACTCCTACTACTACTACTATACTACGTGAGAGAGAGCAATATTGCTATAATATTATTCTTTTCTTATTCTTTATAGTATATCTATATCTATACTAATATATAAAGCTGAAGAGTTTGTTTGTTTGTTTGTTTGTTTGAACGCGCTAATCTCAGGATCTACTGGATCGAATTGAAAAATTCTTTCTTTATTGAATTGACCATTTATCGAGGAAGGCTTTAGGCTACATAACATCACGCTGCGACTAATAGGAGCGAAGATATAATGGAAAATATGGAAAAAACGGGGAAAATTATTCATCTTTGAGAGCTTCCTTTGCGTGCGCTGCGAAAACGGTTCAAGATACAAAAATAATATGTATGAAAGAATTATTCCTCTTTAAATGATCTAAAAAAAGTCCGCGACAGTATATGTCTATCTTCTAAGATTGACTCACTATAACATAATAATAGAAATAGATCCGACGGGGACGAAGTCGCGAGCAACAGCTAGTATCTTATATTCTTAATTACCATCTATATCACTGTAAACTAAAAAAAAGCTTGTAAAATAGCGGTCTTTAAGTTTCTAAATGAGGCAATTGACCTGCTTCTTAAACCCTTGAACTTCTTAACACTTGTTGCCTCTTAGAACATTTTTACAGTGCTCTAATAAACTAGGCGAATAATTTGACAAATATTACAAGAAGAATTTTATATCGTTAATGAAATTTAGGTATTTAATTTCCATTGTGATGCTTCATAAGTTTTATAGATTTCTAGTATTTTTTTTTGTATTCATTACCAAAATAGAAAGATATAATAAAGATATTATACTTATACGAAATGATTTTACCTTTTCTCCCGTTAACCAGTCTTGGTTGTTTAAATTTATTTCCAAATAATCTAGTGCGCGATGCCACTCTTCGATTTTAGTTACAGGAACTGGCTCACCAGAAAACGTCAGTGACTGAAATGTTTTATTATCTTGTACAGATAATCTTCAAGTTTAAACACAAATCTACAAAGTCGTTAAAAGTTTGAAACTAATCTGACTTTTGTTTTAACAACAATAAAATTTTCATTTCTAAGTAGGTATTACACATTTAAAGAATTATCATTTGAAATGAGTTATCAATATAATATACCCTAATAGCCTTTAACTTACTAGTATTTCACTATCCAAAGGGAAAAGTGTACCAGAGTTATAAAACATCATTTCATTAACCCTGGCTCTCAGGAGAGGATCGGCCGGATATAAGTTGTCTTCCGACTCTCGTTGGCACAGGTAAATCGCTGCAGCATGACTATCCAGAATCTTTGTGTCCCCAACAACTAATGCCGGGACTTTTTGAAGTGGATTTATCTGAAAACAATATGCATTTTTTGTCCTTTTTACAGTTTTCTTTACTGAAGTAAAAAAGTAATATTTTTGTAAGGATGCTGACACTGAATACTGCCAAGTTTACTTCTTTAAATTATGATACCTTTGTATACTCCTCACGTTTATGTTCGCCTCCAAATAATTCAATCTTACGTATATCCAATTCAACATTAAGTATAGATGCCGTCATCATAACCAATCGACAAGGAGGTGATACTAAATCAACATATAACACTGGTTTTTCCATGGCGTTACTAAAACAATAATACAAAGTACAAGTTAGTACTGTAGGCTCAAACCAAATGATCACTTTATAGCAATTCGTAGATCAAAGCAGCTTTAAAAATTACTTATATCATTTGACTAACACAATGTAATTACGACACTGATTCATTCGTTTTAAAACATTATTTATACTAGTATATTTCACACACTGCATGATTTTATAAGGGAAGTGATATATACGACCTATCTTATTGTGTTACTGTTTGTCTTGTGTCGATATTGTTTACTTTACGCTTAATAAACATAGGATCCTTGATGCAGGAATAAAATGTCAAGATAAATAAAACATAAGCAACTGTACACCATAAATGTATTCTGTTTCAGATCACAGCAGTTTTGTTTGTATAATATCTTGGGTTATTTGCACAATTTAATGTGACCCATGTATTTAACATTAATTGATTTCTGTATCGATAAGTGTTCTGTATATTAAAAATATAAATGTTTATTACCTTAAATCTTTACTCATGAAATATGATAACTAAACAAGTTAATAATGAGAACTGACAAACGAATGTTTTTTTATAAACGATGAGGGTACTTTTAAAATTTTCATAAATCTATTGTTGTTATGTATTTTAAACTAAAGGTGGGTAAACAATGATATCTACTTTTAACCTAATTTTTTATTCCACATTTACATTCTTCTTGAGACATAATGAGGTTTTAAGGTAAAGAAGAATAATAAACGCCAAAACAAAAAAATAACATAAGCCCAAATCCACAGCTGTCATGCATTTTTATAGCAATTATATTTAATATTATGTAAAATTTATTAAAAAAACAAAAAAAAAAACTTAATTTCTTTAGAGATGGGTAAAGTTGGAAGCAAGCCTGTCTCGACATTAAAGTGAGTATCTGATAATATATTCACAAAATGATGAACTATCTTAATGTTTATTTGTATGCTATATAAAATATTTTCGAAAAGTTTATTGCTTAAGACCTCTTTTTTAAACAAAGGCATTGCACACTATGGAAAGCCGATCGCAGTCCCGCATGTAGGTCGGTCATGATGGCCCTGGATGCCATGAACATGAGTGTCACTGAGGTTGACGTCGACATGGACAAAGCTGAGCACAAAGTCCAGGATATTGTGTCCGTGAGTTATTTGTAATGCTTGGAAAAATTATGGCAATTCGGCAAAATCTTACAAAGAAATCACTGAAATAAACCAGTATTACCAATAATTAACGTTAAGTGCATCCACGCTAAAATGGGAATAATTGAATATTTAATTAATACGAATTATATATATTTAGTATATCTCTTTTTTTTAGTATATCATTACTTTATATTATTGCCTTTATATTTGGCAAACTTTGTCTAAATATTAAGTGGTAGGTACTCCTTTTTGAAAACAATCATGATATTTCATTATAAGTTTTTAATCATTCTATTAGTAATGGGCCCTTTTTTTCAGATGAATCCACTTCAAACTTTACCAATATTTAAAGATAAGGAATTAATTTTGACTGACAGGTATTTATTTTAAGTGCTACTTATCCAATACAATTTGTTGATCTTTTATCATAAATTAAAAATATTAATTTATTACAGTCACGCTATAAGCACGTACTTAGCGTCTCGTTACTGCGGCTCAGATCAGCTGCTGCCTGCAGACCCTGGAGGGCGCGCCGTTGTCGACCAATTTATGTATTATAACAGTGGCGTGCTGCAGCCCAAGTACCGAGCTGCAGCTGTTAGTTCACTTTTTTTCTAGCCATATTATAAATTATCCTTAATTCTGCCGAGAGGAGAAGAGACAAAACATTATAATTTTACTAATTTATTTAAAAAGAGATTAAACTTTCTTTTTTAATGCTATGGGAGAGATTTGGAATTTATTAACGTAGCTGCCCATGGAGCCTTTTTTCAGTTCCTTAATATGCAAGTATATACTGCACTAGTTTTAACACTTAAACTTAATATTATACTATCATTTTCAGGACCCAATCTTATACGAGAACTGTCGCTTTGTGTTACCCGATCAGATTACCGAGATCGAGAACGCGTACGCCGATCTAGAGTCAATCCTCACCTTCAGGCCATGGCTGACGGGGTCGTGGCTGACGCTGGCAGACATTGCTGTAGCGGCGACTGTCAGCACGTTGAATGTACTTGTACCGGTTGATAAGAACAAGTAAGTGTTTTCATTTGTATGGCAGACAACTGGAGGTTTACCTGATGTTTAAGGACTTGGCATTAGGACGGTGCCAAACTCCAGCAAGAAAGTGTCTCACATATGCGTTGCCAGCCATTAATGAAATTCATATTAATTTATCTATTAAATGAGAATGTCCATGTTATTTATTTTAATTTCAGATATCCAAATGTTACAACTTGGATGTACAAAATGTCTGGTGAATATTTTTATGGCACAGCAAATGTAAAAGGACTTGGGGAATTCGCTAAAAGAATAGGCGAGTTGTTAAATGTAGAACGTTGCTAAAAGTAAATCAATTTTATAAAAATAATTTTAAATAATATAAAAATTATAAATTACTAAGGATGTTGGACATAACTACATTTGCGAATTTCTGACTTTCCTTGTCGTGTATATTTTCTAAATAAGCAGCTATTCTAGGTGCTTAACTATTTTCAATAAATCAAAATAATCATTTTTTAAATGTTATTTGCTTATAGATAGTGGGGATTATTGTTGCTGTCATGAGTTTAAAAGCTGTCCAAGAAGTTCTGTAGCACGGAGGTCTCATGGTGATTTGGCATCAGATGAAAATATAGTTTCTAAATAAAACAAAATCGTTTATAAAGTAAAAAATAAAATATTTCATAACTATTCTGTACAGTTTCATTGAATACATAAATATAGCTGGAAAGTATGGATTACGGTGTAAAAATGCACGAAATATATAAAGTTGAAATTATCCAATTTGTAAATTTAATGTATTCGATAACGAAAATCGATTCAAACACCATAGACTTTAATAATATATTTCATAGTAGCATCCCTAATTGGAATTCACCTGTCATGCCCAAACATGTCAAAAATTCCAAAGTTGTTGTGTAGAGGGGTGGACGTGAGTCGTAGTAGGAAAACAAGGTTCAAGTTCTACAATTAATTATGTAGATTATCAGTCCTATTGTTATTGCAGAATCCGGTGTGAAACATAAAAACATTCAGTTATTCTCATGGAACGTGAAGAAAGTTAATTGTGAAAGGTATACGCTTGACTGTATGCCGTCATCAATTTCGGATGTGTGAAAATATTAAATATTATTATTGCATACATTCTGTATTTTAAAATTACGTTAGTGTGTTATTTCTTCTGGATTATATTCTCACATGTCGGGATTTCAAGCGCGCGATACGATGCCTAAAATGGGGCACGTAACTGACCTCAGAGAACAGTGGATAGTGAGAGCTGATGGCGCTCTTGCACACCGTCTACAAGATCGCGAAATCTCTTCACATCTTTGTGAGAACAGGTACCGCAATCAACAAATACGCGAAGATTTCCCGGTTGCGCTCAATGAACAGAGAGATATAGAACATGAGGTGAGATTGCGCGAGCTCGCCCGCCGCAGGCAAGCTGAGATCGACGCAGAGATAGCGCGGGAGATGGCTGAAATAAATATTCGAAGGCAGAGACGAGTTCAGAACCCGGAAGTTCTGCCGCAACCTTGTTCTTCTAAAGCGACGCCGGCGCCACCGCCTCCCGATATAAACCCAGATGAACTAGGCCTATCACCAACTGAGCTTGAAGAAATGAGGCGGCGTTTGGAGCAGGAAGAGCGAGATGCGAGATTAGCTAGACAGCTGAGTCATGAAGTAGACGGTCATGAAGCTATACTAGCAGATATGAGATGTGCTGTTGAAGCGCAGGATGGAGAACTCGCCCGGTTACTGCAAGAACGAGAATACAAGAAACTGCAGCGAGCCAAGGAGAAGGCTAGACAAAAAGCTCTTCTTAAAAAACAACAGAGACAAGCACAACAAGACATCCCACCGGAGCCACCCCAAGCGACTCTTTGTGATGCGTACAGCAACCCTAGAGATATGATCCGACAAAATGGTATGAGACTTTGTAAGTCTGTTGATTCAGACCTCAATTACGTCGAGCCATTCGAAAAAGAATGTATACAATCGAAAGCCAGTGCCTTGCAATCTAAAGAAATTTCAAACCAGTATTATGCCCAAGAAGCGGGTGCTTCAGGGTCTAATTTAAACATATCACATGGTCATTCAAGATCCTTTGAATCCAAGCCTAACACTAGCATCAACTCGTCAATTCATCATAGACAGCCACCACCTCCTCCAGCTACAAGTAAGAAACCGAGATTTCCCGATCCGGTCAGCATAAGACCAGCCTCACATTATCCAACAGACAATATTCTCTCCAGTGATACAAATACTTCAATCTCACACAGTGTAAGTGAAAATAATAATTTGTACAATTCGACATTTGCAACTGAAGTCAATGTGCCACCACCACGATTAGGTTACGACAAGTCTGACCCGTCTAAAAGATTATCAGTAATATCTGATATTACTGCCGAAGGACTTGCTAAGAAGAAAAGCAAACAAGCTGACTTGCACAAAAAGAGAAGAGGTTGTAAGATACAATAATTTCTTTGTTAATTATCTTATTTTTCAGAGCATTCCAGTTTTTTCAATATTAAGTAATATATTTTGTCTACAATTTAAGGTGGACTATTCAGTAAAAGTTTACTTTATATTTATCTAAAGACTGTCTGAAATCTAAATAATTTTATTGGCTAGTGGTTACATAAAAATATCTATAATTAAACTTTAAAGAGTTAGAATACTTTAACAGGAAATCTCATTGTGATAGGAAAGATTTTTATAGTTGCCATAATATAATATGTAAAAGGCTTGTTCATTGTTCATTTAAATTACTAGGACATTATTACACATATTATATACCTAGCTTAGCAGTGCCCCGCGACTTTACTCTCGAAGTTTTTGTTGCCGTGTGAATAATGGGACAAAAGTATCCTATGTAATATAAACTTCAAACTCAAAAAAAATACTGATAATACCAGTAGGACTTTATTTCAACATGAGATCTGAGTATAAACACTTATAATTTCAATTTTTCTTTTACATGTTAAGTAAAGTAAGCATTATTACTTCTTCGAGTTTTTTAAAAATTAACATTCAGTTAAATTCTTATTTTATTTTTTTCATTAAAAATCATGCAACTTTAAATAGATCTGAAATAAAGAACAATCTTACTAAATTTATATTTTTAAGTGTTTGTAAGTTTTTGATGTATTGTTTATAATTTTTATGTGTAGCTACAGACATTTACCATTGAGCCATTTCATTCAAGATTTTTATACTCTTAATATTATTTATTATTAATGTGTTTATTATTATTAATGTCATGTTACTAAAATACGAGTAATATTTAAAATTTGTGGTGGCTGAAATCTTTTTTTTTTCTCGGTTTAGCAGAATTCTTATTTGTTTATTTCCTGATTGTATGATTTAATGGTTTTTTTTTGTTAATTTTGATCTATAGTTGTCACAGATTATATAAAGGTAAATAACAACATAAAAATTGTCTATGTATGTAACATTCCAAAAATGTGATTTATTGTCATCTAAGTTCTTTTTTTTTTAATTCTATTACTAATAATAAGAACGATTTTATGAACAAATTAAAAATATGATAAGCTATTCTATTATTGTTAATCATTAATTATAAGAATGCTCAATGTCAATTTTATTTAAAACTAGTCTAAACAATAAAAAGTACATTTACGGAGCACACATTTTAAAACTTTTAGTACTTAGGTACTTAAGACTGAATATATTTCACGATTTTTTAAACGTAGTCAATATTCGTGCACAAAATAACTGCCGACTTTTTTTACCAACCGAAGTATTTGGTTACTTATAGATGCTACTCACGTACCGAGATATATCGTTTTAAACTGTGCAGATAAATCGAATGTTCTAGTATTTAAATATGCCACCGATTTGATCTCTGTCCCTTTTTAGTGGGGAAATCCTCATGAGCTATCCATGATGGACTTCGGGGAAAGGGTCATGTTCTTTTACCGACCAAAACCCCACCGTGTTCCGTCTTATCGCAGCGGGTAGGGGTCATCGGCAAATTCACTCTTCCGCAAGAGTCTGCGATACATTTACGGCCCTACTAACTAAACAACCTATCACAAATAACGGAATAATAATGTTAGATCATATTATAATAAACTTATATAATATATAGTTATTATTCTGTCCAATGAGCGTTTATACCTTTTGTCGATAACGATTTATTTTTCATACTTACATGCGTTCGATAAATCTGCACAGTTAAATCGTTAAGATATCTCGTTACGTGAATATCCGATGTTACACTTAAAATATTGATTGTAAAAAACTATTCCGTACTCTATTCTAAGTTTTGATTAAATACCTAGTTGTTAAGATTATTATTATATATACCTGAGTGGGTGCTTTAATTTAATATTTTTAAAAAAATATTTATGTTATTAATATCTCTTTTAAGTTACTCTCGAATTTATTTACGTATTCTTAATAACATATGTTGTATGGCAAGTGACATGTTTGAGGTGATTTTATAAAAAAAGTGCATGTGCTATCTGTAATCGCTACTACAGATACTAAATATTTGTTGCTTAAAAAAAACAATCTGTCGTCGGTATATGGAGAGTGTAGACTGCGCGTTTCATTTGATAGCGCATAGTAGCGCCGTACGGATTGCTCCAAGATTCGTAGAGGTTTTTTGTAAAGCTCACTATCACTTTACAAAAGGCTAAGAAAAATATGACTAAAGACGTGGTTGTATGGGCTCAGTCCCTTTGCCTTCCCACTAAATGGGAGAATTATACTAAAAAAAAGTATAGACTGCACGTATAACGATTATTTCAAATACCTAACCTCCAAAACAAAAATGACACTTGCTCTACGTAATTTGTTTTTGTATTTTGTATAAGTAACGAATAAGCTTTAATCGCAATGTGGCCTTGTGTAGTGCCTTATGGAACCGAACCAAACTCGAAAATGTGTAGTAGGTAGTTAACACTTAACATGACACCTAAATATACAGTATTTTTTAATTAATATGTGTTTTTTTATTTTCATTAACTATGTAAATAATACCGGGGGTTTTGAATGGGGACCGTGGGATGGTGCCATTGGTTGGATATAGATCTATAATTATGAAAAATATACAATACATACGAAGTTCGTCACGGCAGTTAGGAAAAGTTATTCATAATATTTAATCTAGCCAATCATATCATCGATATAATAAAACAATGTCGCTCTCTTCTGTCTGTCCCTATGTATGTATAGTCACGAATCTTTAGCGCTGAACAAAACCTGCGCAGAAGTCAAAAATAAGACCTATCGAGGTAACGGCGCGGCCCGCGGGGCGCGTGATCGTCGGGTGCGCGAGCGTTGATTGGTTGTCCCAAGTCGTGTTGTCTTTCTCGCACCAATTACGAGCGCGATTCTACCGATGTGCAGCTATTCTCGTCCAGCGCTAAACATAAAGGACTCGTACTATACATAATATAAGTCTAAAACTACGCAACCGATTTCAATGCGGTTTTTTTTATCAAATAGTATTTCAAGAAGATTTATGTGTATAATACATGCATAAATACGCGTAAAATCGAGGCGCAGCTTGTTATTCTATATTCCGATAATGCGTTGCCGAAATATTGAGTTACTTATATGTTTATCTGAGTTCGCCACATGCTGACTCTTCCTGGACATTACTTTCATACTTATAGTATGCGTAATATAGGAAGTAACTGACCTACGACATAAGACACGTTTCGCAATCACGATTCGGGTATGACTTAACTCAGTTTGAATCGGTTATTAGGTATTTTTTTCGTAGGGTCATGATTATGCAATACCTATGCATACTTACATTTACCGGGCGACGGTTGTATTCCAATATTATACGAGGCGTAAAATTATTTTGATATTATGAATTATGATAGTGAAGGCGTAAACGAAAAATTCAAAGACGATTAAGTAATAAAAAAACAGTTCTTTGGATTTTGAGATATAAATAACCTAAATATGAGATTAAATATCTTCGCAAACAAAATGCTAACGTTAATAGTCGATTATATATGAATTAATAGATATAATATCATTAGGTATACTTATTACGGGGTCCAAAAAAAATCAAATTCCATAAAGAGATAGTCCTTATTTGTATATAATTAGTACATAATTACACAAAAATATTTCTTGATGATAATAAAATAGTTTGCTGTTGCGTAACGGCCCTATTGTAAAGTTCAAAGTTCTCAGGCCTACAGAAAAGAATCATTTGCATACGTAGTCATTAATTTACGTGTCCAATCTCATGCTTCAAAAATCAAAAACATTTTAAAGTTGAATTTCTCATTGTATTTTTAAATCTATTCAGTGCATAAAAGTGCGGCTATATTTTAAACAAATTTTATTATTTTTAAAACGTATTTAAGTAGGCTAGGTAATTTCTTTTCATTTAATATTCTTATCTATACTCCAACCTATAATAAATGGTGTCCTGTACTTTTACGCTATGCTTTATTTCAAAAAGATAGGTACGTTTGATAACCCCAAAATCGTATATATAGGTATTTTTAACTGAACGCCAATGATATTATATTATTTAATAGCAATATAAAATAGCAATGATATAGTAATATCATTGCTGAACTTATTATGAACAAAAAGTAACGATGGCTTTTGCAAATTTCCACAATCTTCAAATCTTGTATATTTTAGTACTTTATATGCAAATAGTAAATACCTACTAACAATACCAAAACTACCAGAGTATATACCTATTGAAAATTGATAAAGTCCAAATATCAATTTTTAATTACATTTGCGTTTAATTAAAATAGATGACACAGTTTACCAACAAACATTGCACAAATATATTATGAATAAAATAATTTTTAACAAAAAATAAACCGACTTCAAACTAAAAAGCAAAAAATAAATTTGCTTCCCACAAAGTAATACGCATTTTCATTTAGTATATAGTAACGATTTAAT
>JADANM010005443.1:8831828-8847321 GCA_026213755.1 Eurema hecabe
AAATTTATTAGTCTGTACAAAAACAATAGATTATAAAATGTACATGATGTTAAAACTTTTTATATTTTAAGAAGCTTCTATATTTCTTGGGATTCAATCCATATGCTTTTAATCTTTCATCCGACAATTTCGCTAGAGGATCTATTTTTTCTGACTTGTTATTAGACATTTTCTGTGCTTTGTTTTTAAACTTTTTCTTTTTCGGTATATTACTGTCATTTTGAGAATTTGCTTTTCTTTTTAGACCCTGTTTTTTATTGATATTAGTGTTTGAAGCATTTGTATAAGTACTTGCTTTGCTAACTGACGCATCGACATCTTCAACAATAAAGGTATTTTGTTTGTTTTTCTTCTTTTTGTTTTTATTTTTATTACCATTGACAGTTGCAATGTTACTCTCTTTAGTAGAAACATTAACTTCCGTGTTTGTTTCTTGAATGACTGTAGATTTATCTACATTTTTGTTTTTTCTTTTCTTTTCTTTCTTACTGGAACTTTCTGTAGCTTCCCCTGTATTTACAGTTTCACAAATTTCAGTTGATGCTATTTCAACAATATTTTGTTTGTTCTTCTTTATCTTTTTTCTTGCCTCTTTATTTTCTACAGGAATCGAAACTTCATCATTTTCATCAATGTTTTCATTAGATTGATTATTTTCTTCTGTTTTTCGTTTTTCCTTTTTCTTCGTACTCAAATCATTATTTTTAACATTGTCGTTTGTTTCAGTGTTTTCAGTAGTGTCTAATTTATTTAAACTTTCGTCGCCAGCTTCAGAATTATCATTAACAATATTGTCTTTTTTAGCTTTATTCTTCTTCTTTTTCTTTTTCTTCTTTTTAATTGTTTCCTCTAGTGGCACTACTACCTCTGGTTCTCTGTAAAATTGATAATTACGTAAGTTAATTCTAATTTAGATATCCAGATATCCAGATTTGCTAACTATTGCTTATCATTTAAAATATAATTATTTCTAGAAAAGAGTATGCATGTGCCTCCAAATTTGTTTTTTTAAGTATAAAAAATTTAAATTTATGGTATTTATATAGTTTTGCAGTTTCATTCCATCAAATTATTATTTTTAGATATTAGGTAACCTTATGAAACAAGTACTCCTCCCCTTGATAACGCAATCACAGGATGTGATGTCACACATAAAAAAAAATTTAGTTAAGTCTACAAATGGACTTTATGTTTGATTGGACTGCCTTAAAGTTAATAAAGCTTTTTTATGGCCGTTCTTGTAAGAACAAGGTTAAAGAAACTTATAGAAAAAATTCACTCATACTCACTCTGGTAAATCTTTGAAGAGGCTCGGTAATATTTTCTTTTTAAGCCTTTCATCGGCCGCCTTCTGCTTGTATGTATTCACTTCACTCTTTTCAACATTTTCTGGTCTGTATTTCACTAACTTTTTCAATGGAACCCACTGAGTGAGTTCTTTGTCATCAGCTAGAAGGATCTGGAACAAATCAAAGAATTATTTTCACTATAGCCCAGTCAAATTAGGCAAAAAAGGCTTCAACCTCAAACCCCTAATTTGACTGGGCTAATATATAAATTTTCATTAAGATACACATAATCAAAAAATATACATTGTCTGGAAACTACAACTTTGTAGATATAGTATCATTCATTTAGGGTAAGATAAATTTAAATTCCAATATAACATAAATAGATAAATAAATAAAATTAATCTGTATGAATTAAAATTATTCTGTATGAATATGCAATCCAAACGTTACCCATAGCTTGTCCCATAAACTGAGAGCTCATTTTAACATTGAATATCTTAAGCAATAAATTTCTTACCTCCTCAATACTAAGCCCGTAGTCATTCGGCACAACTTCTCTATATTTAAACCTAGTAGGCAAGTCCCCTCCGATGACATCCTCACAATCCATCTTATAGTACTCGTCCATGAACTCACTGTATGTCTTTTCAACGTCAGGCACAAATTTCGGTTTTTCTTCAGACAATAGTTCAGCTAACTTGGACTTCTTTTTGCGGTTCCGTCGCTTCTTACCCATGTTCCTTTTGAGTTCTTCTAGAAGATTCTGTTTTGCTTTCTTTGGGTCGTAATCTGCGTCCATCTGAAATTTTAAGGATAAACGGCTGAACGGATTTACCTTATCATGGTCTTGAAATGTTCGTGGAGATTTAGGGGAGGTTTAAAAGGTGGAAAAAATTCGAATAATCTCCAGGAAAACCATAAAAACAGCCCTTTTCTATTTCCCGCACAAAAAATTATTGAAGCAGTACGAAGCCTACAGAGTCAGCTAGTATATTACTTTTAATAAATAAACCATTGCAAAGAGACTTTGACTTTGACTTTGAGCGCGTACGCTGAGTTTGGTCGTAGAGAGCGTTATCTCTTTCAATCGATACATATTGAGGCATAATGCTTAACGTTCATCTTTCTTTATTCATATATCAAAAGTAGTAAGCAGTGTTTTCGCTCGCGTGCAATTACATGTGCAGGGACAGAAAATTAACAAACGTTTTTCTTAGATTTGACAATGATCGAAATGTTGCTCTGTAATTGCAAAATGCTGTATTGTATGGTTCGGAGTGTGCGAGAGAGAGAACGCATAATCATCTCTTTCATCATTAGAAGCAATTTTATCTAGAAGGGTTCTATAGTTACATTAAAATCTTCATCTTCGCAATGTGGCCCGTCTTCATCACCACCTACATTTCCATCATTTTCTTGAGTCTCAGGATTATAGTTCTCCCAATTTTCTGTAACAATCATTTCATAAAATTAAGACTAATATATTTGTCACATACAAAGGAAAAATGTTAACATATTTCATATTTGTTATAGCTATAGTAACTATCAGAGTTTCTTCCCGGTTCTTCTCTATTGAAACTGTCTTCTGTACCGGTAGTAAATAAAGATATTTGACTTATACTTGGACTAACTAGACATCTAAAACAGTTTTAATTAAAGGATGCTTTACCGATCTCCAGTTCTTCATCCAGGTCAGGGAACACTGGCTTCTCATCATCAGCCTGTCCGTAGTACTGCTCGTCGAATATAGCCTTCATTCGACGGTCGTGCTCCTCGGGGTCAAAGTCACCTTCTATGTCTTCGTCCTATGGTAGAATATTTTTTATTTTTATATATAATATAGGGGCTTAACGAGCTTAACGAGCGGACGGCGAGCCACCTGAAAGTGGTTATCGCCGCCCATTGTGGAAATTAACAGCTCTGGAGTGAGTTGGCGGAGGTTTTAAAAAGACATACTCTCTTCTTGAAGCACTTCACGTCTTTTCAAAACTTTTCGTCAAACTTTCAATTCATTATAAAATTATCTCTCCATCATTAGTTGTTACACAGACTCTCCTAATGACTTCGAGTCAGCAGTTTTCAAGACAACAGTTTAGATTTAGGTATGACAACACTATAGGAGTTCCGTTACGTAAATTTGAGAATACATCAAGACAAAATAAAATACTTGTAACATTTAAATCACTTACCTCAAATGCAAGGTCATCATTCCCCGTCACTTCCTTAATCTTGGCTATTTTCTCTTGTATCTCTTTCAGTTTGAGGGCTTTGAGTCTCGCTATCTCCTCCATTTTCTTTTTTTTCTCTTGCTCTTTTCTTTCTCTTACTTCCGCACGTTTGCGCGCACGTCGATCGTCTTTAGGACGAATGTAGTTCATTGTTCTAGGATACCGTTTTAACTGAAATAGAGAAATATAAAATAGTATTTATTTGTAGAGTAAAATTTAAGAATATTTTTTTCCACTTCATAATTCACCATAGACTGATAAGCTATCATATATAGCTATACAGCTATAAGCGAAAAAGAATACTTTTGAAAATGTTAATAGTAATTCAATATACATAATTAATAGGTCTATGGAAAACAGGGTATCGTAAAAAGTGGGATAAACAGATTGCCATGACTAACATATTTATTATGTAATGGTAATACTAAAGTCAGTTTATAAATATGTAATATAGGTCTATGGAAACCATGGTATTTTAACAATTTGTATTTATAGACTGCCATGGACTGGATGGATATTAAGAGTCTATGTTTACACATTGGTTGCTGCAAAACTAAACATTTTACCTATAAATGACTTACATATTCTTCATCAGGTTCCTCAAACCGGAAGTTGTAAGCTCGTTCAAACTTTCCCTGCTCCTCAACCGTCTTCTCATCAGCTTCTAACTCTTCATCATCGCGCACCTTCTGCTCAGCGGCTCCCTCTTCATCATTATCAAGATATCTATTCATAAATTGGAAATTTAAAAATTAAGGATCTGTTCTGGGTCTTATATTTTAGATGCAAGTTACTGACAAAGTAAAAATGGCTCTTTTTTAATTGGCGAAATGCTCATGCATGCCCACAGCCCTGGCGATTGGGCTGTAGGTTAAATCAGACTTTTACTGACTTAAACCCCACCAATCCCCTTCATGACAGTGTACCCAAATTAAAGAGAACCTAGGTTTTCTTTTCATTAAGTTAAATGTTGACATGTTGGCGTAAGCCTGTTATCAACGTGAGTGTAATGTAAAGTAACCTATAGCACTATTTATGTATTTACCATTTTTTTATTACAACTTTTGTACTAAAGAGTAGCACACTAAGCTATAAAATTCATAAGCTCAATGTTACATTACTTGTATGTGTAAATACTTTTTATTGGTACTTTTAGATGAATGTAATACTATTTATTAGTACCTCTTATTTAAAATATAGTCTCTCAAAAACAACTCCCCATCATTGAGTTTAGGATCTGACCAAAAGGACTTCAACGGAGCGAGATCCTTCTCCACATCTTGGTCAATATGCTCTGCTTTACCAGTCAAGAATTCTTTTAACTTTCCTTCCTGAAAAAATAAGTTTTTTCTTAGCACATTTTAAACTATATTGTAAAGATATTTCTATATGTATATGACTTATGACATTTTTGCTTTTGCTTTAGCTTTGCTTAAAAATTAGCTATATCTAAAAAGACAAACATTGTGGTAATAATAAATGGTTTTTGGATGAATATTCTCATTTCTAAGTAATTAAGAAACATAAAAATAAGTATTAAAGTGAAACCTCAGGTTTAGTTGTCATTTTAACATCATCAATCTCAGCTTTCTTTTCAATACTAAAGATGTCAGGGTCATCATCATCGTCATCACTGTCGGCAAATGTAACTTTTTTTACTTCTTCCTTCTTCTCTGAAAATAATAGTATGCAATTTATAATTGAATTTTTAAAAAATTTTCATTGTCTAGACCTAGTCAACATTATAAAGTATAATACAAAGTTACTTTTTTATGTCTATCTTTAAAACTGTACACGAAATCAAACTCTATAAAATATTTAATAAAAAAACTAGACTGTTTGAGAAAATAAAAACATGGGAGTACCTTTCTCATTGGAAGTTTTTTCATCAAAGAACTTGTAGTTCGGGTCATATATTCTTGGGTCTTTTGTTTTCAATAATGATAGTGTTTTCAGAAACTGGACTTCTACTTCTTCAGTTATTTCCGGAGATTCATCGCTTTCATCCTCGCTATCTGATTCCGAGGCATCAGAACCCGATGGTTTTGAACCGTATTTTTGTTCCACTGAAATATTATAATAAAGTTATTAGGAATTTGTATGAATTCTATTTATTTTAATGTAAGGAAACCTTGAGGTTTTATTTACATTTATGTAGCTCTTCTTTTTCGCGCCACCGATCGTATTTTTTTGCATATTCATTTTCGGTTTTCAGAGCAACGTCTTCTTCATCTGATTCTTCCTCAAATAATTTCGTTTTAGTCATATTTTACTAGTAAAAATTGTGAATTCACAACATCACAACTCCACATTCCACATGGGGTTGTAATTTGTATCAAAGACAAACGCCATCTTAACAGCTGTCAAGTGTCAGCTGAGTATACTGTAGGTAGTGTATAGTTTTTTTGAGTTTTTTGGCGGGAATCGGATGGCGTCTATTTGTAATCTCGATTGAATATTCTTTTTTTGGTGCATAAAGTGATTTAATGTATGTTTGTGATAGTGAATCATGCAGTAAACTAGCTAATAAGTGTCCAAGAAATGAAGAATTCATTTGAGAGCGCATAGTAGCGCCGTTCCGATTGCTCCAAGATTCGTCGAGGGTCTTTTGTAAAGCTCACTATCACTTTCCAAAAGACAAAGAAAAATATAACTAAAGACGTGGCTGTATGGGCTTTGTCCCTTTGCCTTCCCACTAAATGGGAGAATTATACTAAAAAAAATGTATAGTTCTTTTTTTTAATTTTATGTTCCTTTAGGTCATATATTATTTTGAAAATATTCGTTACTTTAGTGTAACTAGTCACTAGTACACCTCAATAATACACTTCAGTTCACTCATGTTCTTGATTTAAAACCGTAGTGTATTGTGAGTTTAAATTCACAGCTAGGCATAGGAAAAATAAAAATATAATAATAATAATAATTTATCTACTTTTCTAACCTATTTCTTGAGTCAAGTCAATAGATAACGGTTGACATATGACATTACTTTTGTACTTGCTTCATTATTGTTTACTATTATAAAACGACGGAATTTGAAATTAATATCTGGTTTAATCAATTTACTATAGTAATAGATGATAAATAAGTAAACAAGCTTTCTAAAAATGACTACAAACCCACGGAAGGGTACCGACCCGTCGCCTTTGGAAGAAAGTGATCAACTTACTATCCGGCCACTGTAATAGCAAAATTTCATTTATTTTTATGCTCAAAACTTAAGTTTTGTATTATTTGCTTACACAAGTATACTTTCATTATAATCTGTATGATGGATTTAGTGTATTTACTATGAGTAGTTTGTTTATTTTGATTGACTATAACCTCTTCAGTGAATTTTGTATTTTACAGCGGTGCCGGACAAGAAGTCGGGAGATCATGTATCATGCTTGAGTTTAAAGGAAAAAAGATTATGGTCAGTGTTTTTTTAATATTTTGTATGAAATATAGATATGTTACTTAAAATTAGCTTTTAACTAATGTAACTTTAATTTTAGTTGGATTGTGGTATTCATCCCGGTCTATCAGGAATGGATGCACTACCATTTGTGGATTTAATAGAAGCAGATGAAGTTGATCTACTCCTTATATCACAGTAAGTTTCAATATTAGATACAAAGGTATATAAAGATATAGTCTTAAATAGTACCTACATTAAAATAAAACATAAAATGCATACATTTATCACTATATATGTTTGTATATTGAATCATAATACTAAAAATTTAATGTTATTAAGAAAATGTATACGAGTTTTAAAAGCTACTAATACTAGTGTTGTACTATCATTCCAGAGACTAATTTTTTTTTATCTAGCAATGATAAAGTAAGGCTTTGAAGTCATGCTAATATCAATTAATAACCAATCCTTCAAAATTGGCCACTTACATAAAAAAATGTGTTTTACAGTTTCCACTTAGACCACAGTGGTGCTTTGCCGTGGTTCCTGACAAAAACTTCATTTAAAGGCAGAGTATTCATGACGCATGCAACTAAGGCTATTTACAGATGGCTTGTTTCCGATTATATTAAAGTTAGGTAAGTATATATTGTAAAGCTATATTCGCAAATGGTAAAGATATTGGAATATGATGAAAATAAATTATATCTTTGTTTCCTTCTGTTCCAGTATTTGTTTATTGTTTAATTTGAAAGAGTGTATATATATATTTCTTTTATTTTTTTTAATCACTAATGGTTGTTTTCCTTCTCATATAACATTTATTAGCAAAAAATGTTGACTTTTGTATCTAACAATTTTTTAGCAATATCTCTACGGAACAGATGTTATACACAGAATCAGATTTAGAAGGATCTATGGATCGGATAGAAACAATAAATTTCCATGAAGAGAAAGATGTCAAAGGGGTACGGTTTTGGGCGTACAATGCTGGTCATGTGCTCGGAGCGGCCATGTTTATGATTGAAATTGCTGGAGTGAAGGTTAGTTGTATATCTATACTAATATATAAAGCTGAAGAGTTTGTTTGTTTGTTGGAACGCGCTAATCTCAGGAACTACTGGTTCGAATTGAAATTTCTTTTTTTATTGAATAGACAATTTATCGAGGAAGGCTTTACGCTACATAACATCATGCTGCGACTAAAAGAAGCGAGGATATAATGGAAAATGTAGAAAAAACGGGGAAAATTATTCATCTATGATGGCTTCCTTTGCGTGCGCTGCGAAAATGGTTCAAGATACCAAAAAATATGAATGGAAGGATTATTCCTCTATATGTCTGACAGTATATGTCTATCTTCTAAGATTGACTCACTATAACATAATAATAGAAATAAATCCGACGGGGAAGAAGTCGCGAGCAACAGCTAGTGTTGTATATTGAGTACTGTATGAAACAAGTTTAGGTGTTTTTAAATTAAAATTTTGGGTGTTTTTTCCTTTGTATGCCTGTGCCTTGTATCCAATATGGTTATTCAGAAAATGTTAAGATTGGTTATAGGTCGCGTCAAGTGTGTTTAGCGCTGGACGAGAATAGCTGCGCATCAGTAGAATCGCGCTCGTAATTGACGTATTGGTGCGAGAAAGACAACACGACTGGTGAACCAATCAACGCTCGCGCACCCGACGATCACGCGCCCCGCGCGCCGCGCCGTTACCTCGATACCTTATTTTTGACTTGTGCGCAGGTTTCGTTCAGCGCTAAAGATTCGTGACGCGACCTATACCCATGGGAAGGGATGAAGATAATTACTACAAAAAACTGCCTATAATATACTGTTGAGATGAAGATATTCATTGAAGGAAGTCGTCATTGTACAATGACACCTTTAACAGTCCGTACGGACTTAATAGTTATAAAAAAATACTTTATGTAATTTTCAGATTCTATACACTGGTGACTTCTCGCGACAAGAAGACAGACATCTTATGGCAGCCGAAATTCCAACAGTACATCCAGATGTGTTAATAACGGTATGTTTATCACAATTATTTCAAATTTATACAGGTGTCCCACAGGGCTCTACTCTAGGACCATTCTTCTTTATATTATATATTAATAGCATTGTGTAAAATTTAATTGGATTTTGTTTCTAATTTGTAATATTTTTGTTGGAAATATTTAGTCCTTAAAGCTTAAAAAACAAAAACTGTTCACGCACAGTATGAGTGTAAAAGTAAGAATCGCTGCATATTTAATATTTTTTTTAATAATTATTAACTTTTAAGTTCATAATTATTAAAAAAATTATTAACGTTCAGGGTCTTTGCCAATGATGCTGGACTCTAATGAAATAAAGGCTTTTAGGAGTCGACATACGGGACCCACATCCACGAGAAGCGCGAGGAGCGCGAGAGCCGCTTCACGAGCCTGGTGAGCGACATCGTGATGCGCGGCGGCCGCTGCCTCATCCCCGTGTTTGCGCTCGGCCGGGCGCAGGAGCTGCTGCTCATACTGGGTGAGACTGACGTGGTCGTGGTCACGGTCACGATCATGGTCGTGATCACGGTCATGGTCATGGTCATGAATATAGTTATGGTCATGGATACGGTCACAGTCATGACGACAGTCATAGTCTTGGTTATATTCATACTTTTACAGTCATAGTCGTCCTAGTTATAGTCATAACCGTGGTCGTAGTAAGTGTCTTAGTCATAATCGTCATAATCATAGTCAGTCCGTCATGGTTATAATAATCATCTTCAGTCATACTTAAAATAGTAATCAAGAGTCAATAGTCATAGTCAGGTGTTATTTAAATATAACCTGGAAAATTAGCTTACTTAGAAAACTTTGTGCAAGAAGAAAAGAAGATTTCAGAACCTTATTCTGAATGTAGTATAGTAATACATACATTCTCACAACATTTATAGTGGATAAATAGTAGGATAGGATTTCTTCTATTTTACAATAATATGTATACTTTAAATTATTCGTATATCCCGTAGATGAATACTGGTCGCTCCACCCGGAGCTGCAAGACATCCCCATTTACTACGCGTCGTCGCTCGCTAAGAAGTGTATGGCCGTGTACCAGACCTACGTGAACGCTATGAACGACCGCATCCGAAGGCAAATCGCTGTCAACAACCCGTTCGTGTTCCGACATATATCTAATTTGAAGGTCAGTCAGAAATAAAAAAAATTTAAATGGATAATTGCAAAAATGTTTTGAAGTATAGGTCGCGTCACGGATGTTTAGCGCTGGACGAGAATAGCTGCGCATTGGTAGAATCGCGCTCGTAATTGAAGTATTGGTGCTCAAAGACAACACGACTGGGACAACCAATCAACGCTCGCGCACCCGACGATCACGCGCCCCGCGCGCCGCGCCGTTACCTTATTTTTGACTTCTGCGCAGGTTTCGTTCAACGCTAAAGATTCGTGACGATACATGTATTCATGTTGATATGATACATGTATTCATTTTATGTCGGGGTAAAAAAGATTATTATTTTTTTACGTAATAAAAACGCCAAAACGTTCTTTAAATATTTTATTGTAAAGAGTGAAAAAATCTCCAAAAACATTATTCCGGTATAGCATTGTCCTCACCAATAGCGAACACGTCAATTTCTGGCTTCACTTTATCGTAAAGGTCTGGGAACGCGCCCTCCGCTCTGTACTTCCTTCGTACCACATGATACAACGACAGATCGAACATCTCTTCGAACTCTTTTCGTGTCATAAAAATATCCGCATACAGAAATGAGAATCCACCAACGTCTCTAGTGAATTTTTCCATGCTCCTCATCGCCTTGACCGGGTTGTACGGTTTCTTCTCTTTAACTTTCCCGGGTACACCGTAAACTCCCAAGTCATTGTACATTGCGTAATTAGTACCTGGCACCATGTACCTTGCTTGCGGCCGGCCGAGCTGACCCGACGATGGACCGTGATCGATCACTTTACACGGATACACCAGAAGTGGAAACTTATCGAATAGCTCAGTGGAAATTTCAATTTGCTTCTCTAATTCGTGTAATGGCAAAACGATGTCTTGGAATACTTGTTTCGTAAAGGTGTATGCTCTAACTCCGGGCGTTGTTGTGAATTTTAGAAAGGCTGGTTTTGGCGGTAACATCCATCCAAATAGAGCTCTAAATATAGGATGGTTTCCGAATGAAAGCATATCTTCGACGACCCAGAATATAGCTCTATTATGCCTCAAAAGATAATCTCTTAATGGTATCAGTTCAACACTCTCACCTTTGCTTAAAAACGATTCGACGTGTTTATAAAACCAGGGTTTATACCACCTTGAGCAATGTTTGACGGTTATATTTGGGTCATAATCGGAATAGTTGCCTGTCATAATAACAGCCTCGTCTTTACTAAAGACAGTGCCTTCGATATAATCCGGAAAATATTTGGGTTTTTTTTCATATGTTCCGGAAACTTCTCGGATCATGTCGCAGTAGTTTTTCTGGCCTCTTACAGGAGTGTACTGAATTTTGATGTAGGGCTTTATTTTGACGATCTTGAGGGTAAGGGCGACAAGGAATCCTATGCTACCATGGGACCAAGGGAGTACTTTGTAGAGGTCTGAGTATTCGTTGTCTGCTGTGGCAGTGACAAGGGAGCCGTCTCCGAGGACAACCTCATAGCTAGTAATAGTCTCATGGTATAGACCAGCTTTGTGCGAGTGTGTCGACATTCCGGTTCCAAAAGCGAGACCTGAAAATGTTTTTTAACTGTTTATCAACAACAACAACTGTATACAACTGGCGATTTTAAGCCACAAGCATTTTAAAATTTTCATAATTGTATAAGACGATTCAATCTGGTAGTATTCTGAAAAGTTAAAAGTTAATTTAAAATTTGTTTATATATGAAATTTGATACATTTATTACGTAAGACAGTATGTATATGGTACGTGAGACATACCCCCTAATGTAGCGTCCACCAGCTCAATAGTGACAGCTAAAGAGTAACCCTTAGGAATTAAATACTCCGTGATGTCTCCTATAGTCACCATGGGTTCCACTCTTACGGTCATAGCCTGCTCGTCCAGGCTGAGGATGTCATACAATGGGATAGGGACTCTATGATGGAGATGCTTCTCGAAGAAAGTGGTGGATAGGGAAAGCCAGTTTGGTCGTGATGTGCAGAGAAGACGGCCTTTTTTGTCCGGTAGCTTATTCCATTGTTGAACCTGAAGTGGATAGGAAATTTCAAAAATTAAGAAAAATTTACTCGAGATTTGTTTATTGTAACAGTTCGTAATAATTAACGTGACTATCACAATGTTATCTACTAACGAGATTAAACAAAGTTTGTTATGAAAAATAAAACTCACCCTAGCCTGTATCTCTTTGACGGCATTGTCGTGTCGCAACGGGTCGCTGGTCCAGCGTCGCACCGCGTTGCGCACGCGCAGGATAAGCGTGAATATAAAGCTAGCGGGCAGGCAGAACGCGCACACTACCAGTTCGCGGTGGTCCTCCAGCCATTGCACCAACCGCTGTTTCGCGAAGCTAGGCAGCATTGTCACTGTTAATAAAGAATTCATTTATTATGCGTGATAGAGCAACAATACATTTTATACAATTACATATCTACATTGCCTGGAAGAGATCACTGAGTAGTGATAAGGCCGCCAGTTAACCTTAATTTTTCAATGTATTCATATCTGTACCTAATGTTTTAACGAAGTGTAATAAATAAATAAAAATAAATAAAAATAAACTTTCGCTTTGGTAAGTGTTAATAGAGACGTCATCCTTATGTCAAAATCGTTCGCCCACTAAAATTTTACGTCCGTTTGACGTGACGTAAATTTTGGCGGGAACGTGCTTTTTGTTACGTAATCATTCAATTAGTTTGTTTATTGATTACCCCGGCCCACAAATATTATGCATTTATTATGAATATATAGTTTCCTTTGATTCCCTTGGGAATATATCTATTAAAAAAACAGCATGAAATTCAGTTAAAGATTTAAGCATACAAAGATGTAGAGACAGAGAAAGCGATTTTGCTTTATACTATGTAGCAATTATATGCGTATGCGCCAGGCTGAACGTGTTGCTATGTCCACTTATTAATATTTTTAATATAGACATGGTCACTACAATAAGTTATGTTATTTTATTATGTACACTGAATTAAGATTGAAAGTTTATTTTGTAGGGACTTATTAATAATAATAATAAATTAATAATAATGGACTTGGTATCACTTACATCTTACATTTTTTTATGGTAAAATTACTAGTTGCGAGACTTGGGGTTTTTTACCAGTTATAATTTTGAAAGTATATAATACGATTCCAAAGAGCTATTCATAATTAAACTAAAATAAGTATAGCCAAATAAAACTTTGATTTGGTTATCTCTGACACTGGGTCAGTAACACTAAACTATTGCATACATCTTAAAATTATAACAGATGAAACACAAAGGAATGTTTAATGTAATTTTTACTTCCACAATAGCAAATTCAAAGTTATCATAACAATTATTAATAATGTTTTAAAATAGAAAAATAGACAAGATGATCTTAAACTCACATGCGAAATACTGTGGCCGTGTTGAGTGCACTACGGTTTCATTCAATAAATGAAATTAATGAATGGTTAACTTGCGTTCCGTTTTACGTTCAACAATGTTATAGCATACATTTAAAGTACCTCAAAATAACACACAATAATATGTTCAATACATTGGAGGTTCGATGTGATGACGTCATATAAAATTCGGGATTATAATAGATAGTTATTCTTCAAAGAAACAAAGTTGTTCTTCAATTGTTTTCGTTGAAATATCGGCGTCGTTTTTGTGTGAATTACAGTGTAATGGAACGTGCAGAATGACCTTGAACTTGCCGTGGTTCGTGATAAATAATGTTGACCTCCAAATTTTATCAGCCGCTTGAGTTGATTCATAGGCGCTCTTAATGTGATATTATTGTCTTTCTTAATAATAGATAGATTAATGGATCAATTATAATATGGGATGAAGTGGTTTTATTGTATTCCTTAAATTTTAATCAACTTTAAAAATGAACGACTTTTCTCAATTCGACCGTAAATTAAATGCATTTTAAATTTCAAATAAAAATAAATATTAGTTTTGGACAAAATAGACAATTAAGACAAAATTTCTTTTTTTAAGGGTCTATCTAACTATTTTCTACAATATAGTGATTGGTGTAGACTTAGATAAAAAAAATATTACATTAAAAGGAATATTTTCCTTTTTAAGGTAATACTTTTTCTTCTTTCGTTTAAAAGTAATAAAGATTAAATAATGAAGTCGTTCTAATGGTTTGTTCTGTTATATACTGATCTAACATGGACTTCATATCGCAGGGCATAGACCACTTCGAGGATATAGGACCATGCGTGATCATGGCGTCGCCCGGCATGATGCAATCGGGCCTGTCTCGGGAACTGTTCGAGTCCTGGTGTACAGACCCTAAGAATGGCGTTATTATAGCTGGTAAGAGTTTATTATGATAAGTTTAAAGGTATTCGTGAAGTTAAGTATACCTAAAAAACTGATTAATCTATCTTCTTCTAATATATAAAGCTGAAGAGTTTGTTTGTTTGTTTGAACGCGCTAATCTCAGGATCTACTGGTTCGAATTGAAAAATCATTTTTTTATTGAATTGTCCATTTATCGAGGAAGGCTTTAGGCTATATAACATCACGCTGCGACTAATAGGAGCGAAAATATAATGGAAAATATGGAAAAAACGGGTAAAATTATTCATCTTTGAGGGCTTCCTTTGCGTGCGCTGCGAAAACGGTTCAAGATTTAAAAATAATATGTATGAAAGAATTATTCCTCTTTAAATGATCTAAAAAAAAGTCCGCGACAGTATATGTCTTCTAAGATTGGCTCACTATACCATAATAATAGAAATAGATCCGACGGGGACGAAGTTCCGAGCAACAGCTAGTATCAGATAATGTTAAAGGAGCCAGTCTTCCACAACACAGGGAAACCTTCAGTGGAAGCTGTGCAAATGTAAATTGTGTAACGATTTTCAATAAATGTATTTTTATTTTATTTTTTTTCTTTAAAACTTTTCAGCAAATCCTATTTTTTGCCAAAAGATAAAAGTTGAGTAGGTACATTTTTTTATGTAAAGCGCTACACGCTGGACAGTGGCCAGCGCCAATTTTCGGCATAAGCCGGTTAAGTTCCACGTGGATGGTATTTGTTTATATCACATAAATAAAAATGACATACCCCAGCACAATGTCCTAAAAAATCATACTTTCATTATTATAACATTTTCTATAGCTAGTTTTCATATCTATTGTTGAGTAAGGGTGATTAGGGCTCCAATAAAATAGTATATTATGTATATAATTTTTTTTGGATAGATGTATTTGCCAAAAGAATGCAACTGTAAGTATGGTTATGCCGCGCTTTCAGCAAATACTCATAATATTGGGGATCGCAGAGATATTTACAAACCAATTACATAAATTCACTAGGGATGCAATAAAATATATGTTTTTGAAAATAACTTTATTCTGATCTTAATACAAAA